>JALIZH010026184.1:0-52083 GCA_030522465.1 Rhipicephalus appendiculatus
CATAATCATGTTGTACCAACACGCCCTATTTTACAGTCTTATAATAGATCCTAAAAAAAGAGCCTGGGTCCGCAGATAAGGTTCGTTCAACAGAAATATTCACTATTCAGAAGTTGGTTTAACTGAAAGAGTTTTGCATAGAATACATAGGAAAGCCGCTGGGAATTTTCTAAAAGTTCGCTATTCTGAAATATTCGTTCAACCGACTTTCGTACAAATGAGAGTTCGCTGTACAGTGGGGCTGCTAACTTTAATCCCTTAAATGTTAAAAAATTATAAAATAGGAACTCTCATGGCATGTACACCGCCACTGACTGTACTAGTCCAGCGCCACCGCCCTTATATATCGGAGCTTCAGTTTATATATGCTGCAGACGATATGTGCAAACACCCTGTATCGTAGCTTTATAAATTGAATTTCCGCCATTAATTCTTGACAATTTCGCGACAATCGCAGCACGAGAAGAAAAATACTAACATATATGACCTAAACACCGTATTATTGCCGTGTAGGATTTTTTTTTTGCATTTTAACGTGGGAGTGTTAGCCGGCACTGACTAACATTCTCAGAAAGTGTACCGGGGGACAACCGCCGCCGTAGCTCAACTGGTACAGCATCGGACGTGCTAGTGGAAGGTTGCAGGTTCGGTCCCTACCGGACGCACGTTGCATTTTCATCCACTTTTTTTCTTGACATTTACATCATTATTACTACAAATCACATCCCGTATACTTTCCTTGGCTTGATTGTCTTTTGATTTTCTGGAATGTTTGCGGCGCTGAATAAAATTTCAAACGATGGCAGGCCACGCTACGCCAAACCAAATCCTGATAGCCTCTCGAGAAGGTTCTTTTTCAAATCAGCATATGTTCCATCATGATTTTTTATCCATTTGAGCAGCATTAGTCTCTTTGCTGCGACATGCAACGTCTCGTGTAGCTTGTCACATGCGCTTGGCGCTCCGTGCAAGATCTTCCGGAACTTTATGGTCACACGTTTAAGATTTAGTTACACGATGTGATCGGCTGAGGCCCGAAATTCTGTGTAATCTATTTGTGCCCTGCATAGCTTCACCGGTGGTGAGCGAGAAAAATGTCGATGGCTCCCACGGAAACTCAGGCAGCTCGTAGCTGTTTGCCTTGTAGTCGCTAAAATTTTGTCCAGTTTATTCTCCAGCATCACTTCAGATGTAGCAACCGCCTTATGGTGGATGGTGGACCAAAAGCGACTCTCGGTTATGTGCAGCAGAGACCTGCTTAAACATTCTGGTAAAGCTAGAGCGTCGCGCTACAACCAGCGTCGCTTCCTAGAGTGTTTAATATCTTACGATATGTTTCTGATTGGCGGTTTTCAACTTTCCTGGAAAGCCATATGTTTTGTAATGCGACACTTCATTTTTATGAGAATGTTCCGGTGAGTGTCTTCTGCATAACCATTACTCGTTATTGGTAACTTTTTTTTCGTCAGATATAATTTGTTTTCGCCTACTTCCCGTTTAGTTATGACAGGATGCCGTTGCTGCCGTCGAGAGATGGCGCCACGTACAGATATCTCCAAATCCTGCGAATGGCTCGGAAGACTATGCCTATAATGTGTAAAGGACGATTGGTCCCGCTTGACAGCAGAAGAAACGGCGACAACGCTGATCTTCAAGGACACGTCACTGTATCTAGCGCTGTGTCTTTGTCTCTTTTTTCATATGCCGTACAGGCTATGTCACATGCTTCACAGCAATGACTAGACCATTCAAAGTTGTTTTTTTTTTATTTCCCTACCTTTAGCAACAATTCCTTTCAAAATCTGCCAAATTGTCCGCGTGTTCAACTGTGCTCTTATTATGTAGCCGTGTTTACGTCAAGCATTTGCATTATTCTACACAATAAAAAAGCCCTGCTCCTGACGCAAGTTATCGACAACTCTCTAAGCAATGAACAATAGTGCTCCAGCTCAGCGTTTTAGCCTATGCACCTGGAAGAATATTTTTTGAAAAATCCATGAAACTACTTTCATTTCCAGGGACACGCGTTTCAACTGATGGGGAGGTTGCTCTAGGTAATCGAGACATAAGGACTGCAGCGGTGCATATCTAATCGGCCGTCAGCACACGCTGACAGAAGAATACAAGGCAACAGGACTGCTTTGTCTGAGAAGTAACAAAATTATATGAGAACAGTAAAAGCGAGCGATGTTTTCCTTTATTAACTTTATTTTCTGAGCAGCATTTGAAAGCGTGTGTTAGTACTATTAGCCATTTGTGAGCAGCATATTGCCACTTTAAAAACCCATACCGGAGATTCCCTCCTAATGTACTGCAAACATATTGACAATCCCTTCGCAATTTTGTTGATAAATGCACGTCAAGAGAATGACAGAAATTTGTCTATTGAGAGTGCTTGTTGACACTTATACTGAGTTGCAACATTTTTTTTTTCAAAAAAAAGGAAGCCGAATTGGTCGCAAGCCCTCAAATTAGTATTAACTTTCTTATTGAAGAAGGTTATGTTTCGTACTGAGTTTCAATTGTCACAACCTCACTGCTTCTTCTCTTTTTCTTTCTTCTTTTCTTTTCTTTTTCTTCTTTTTTTTATTAATGTGATAGTAATTATATGGACAGTTTCGACGGATTTTTGCCGTCGCCGACGCCGTCATGTTTCCTATAAAGTTCAAATTGATAAGATCCCCCCAGCGCATCATACGTTCTATCCGCGCGTAATAGTGCGCGAGCGGGGGCGATGAATCTGGCTGAAGCGGAGATCAAACGAGCCGGCCCATCTCCGTCGCTTCGAGGCGCATGCGATAAGATCCCCCCGCCTGTTAGACCAGCGGTGGAATGCTCAAGCAGAAAGGAAACGCCACGCGCAGCTTTGACGAGCGTCAAAACACGCGACGAGGGGGGGGGGTACCTCCTTCGAGCTGCCACTGCTACCTTTCATTTTACGAGCGCGCGTTCTCTCGCTACCTCGGCATCCGTCGGCGGGCGGCTAGTATATGTGCAAATAGTGTACATGGAGAGAATGTGCAAAGAGTGTCCCTGGAGCGGCCATATTCTCTTACACTAGCGTGTTGTACAGCTGCGTGAGATCGAATCCAAAAGTGTTAGCTACCAGCCTCACATCGCTAACATTACAATTTGTTGGTATTGCATTCATTGCTTCACCCTTGCGGTTAAACTGTGACTTTTTAGGGGCGAAGCTCCTTAGCCTCTCGGTCGTGCGTCCCTTGTATGTAGTAGCCACCTGCTGATGACGATGACGATCGCGATCGCGATCGTCATCCCCACTATGCGTCATCCCCACTATGCGTCATAACGATGACGCTGATGACGATGACGATCGCGATGCCATACAACACATGGCATCGCGATACCACATGGAATGTACCCACTATGCGTCATAACGATGACGCTGATGACGATGACGATCGCGATGCCACACAACACATGGCATCGCGATATGGTCTCACATGCATATCGTTTGACCACATGCAACCAACCACCATCACGTCTTCGATGATGTACCTCCGGAGCTTCGCCCACGCATCATCATTCACTCCGCGGATATGCTGTGATTTTTTCATGTAACGCGCTGGTTTGATTTGGTAATAGTATTTGCACATACTTGTGTGTCTCTATTGTACGCATTGTTAAAGAGGGCGTGGGCTTTCTTCAAGGGAACTATGTCGCTTTTCGCCCAAGCTTGCCCACATCTTCACGATCTAAATAAACTTTAATTGATATGATTAGATTTGATTTTCTTGATGCGCTTACGCTTTTTTTAAATGTGGCGTATAATATTTCATTGCGCCTAATACAAATTTATCCTCCGCGTGACCTGCTGTCAAAATAGGACGGTTAATTACCTCTTAAAAAGTCCTTCAAATGCCTAACATGCATTAAGATTGCGAGCTGAGCGAGTTGGTTGGTGTTCACGATGATTTTTTTTCGTGCAAAGCTCACGAGTAGGAAGACGGACGAAAAAAGAACGCGAGAAAGGTGCCGACTCTCAGTTGAAGTTTATTAATGAAAAGCAAGAAAAAAAGAAGAAAGAAGGAACACCAGGCCATGAGTTGTTATAAATGTTGATGCAGCTCTTGCTTTTTTAATGACCAGTGCCCTATTGTTGCGGCCCTTGTGTTAGTGATTATGGCCTGGTGTTTGTTCTTTCTTATTTTCTTCTTGCTTTTCAATATAAATTTAATTTCAGAGTCAGCGCTTGTCTCGTGCGCTTCTTCAATCCGTCGTCCTAGCGCTAAACGCTGCACGAAAAATTCATCATGCCTAACACGCTCCGTTTGCATTTGTCTAAATGGACAGAACTGCGCTATTATCGGCCTTGTTCCCCCCAGCAACTGGTTTCAGGTTAGCTCAAATACGATATTAAACCAACTTTTTTTTTTATTTTTGATTGAGGGGTGACAGACACAGCACAGTCTTGTACACTTACACGTTCAGACAGTTGCGCGAGTAAGTACTGTATTGGCGAAATCTGAAGTGCCTCTCGCTATCTGATGTTTCTGCAAATATTCCCGAATTACTGATTGAATTGCTAAGTGTACGGTTATTGTGGGCTTGTCTAGACCCTTATTCATCAGTAATAAACTCTGGTGATTCCCACATCAAGACCCCCAGAAAAGCAAAACAAATCAGCACCCAAAGGAAGAGCCTAAACAAGAAACTGATCGATTTCTACTCAAGCGAAATCCGTTCTTCGGGCGATATCTCCACTACTTAAAAGAACGATAAAATAAGTGCCGTGCATACGGAAATCTTCCTTCTTACTAGCAGTAATTCGACAATGAAGCCATGATTTCACTGAAAATTCAGGGCAGGGTAAACTGCGGTTGGCCCTAGGAACTCCTGAGTAAGCACCACCGTGTCAAATCTGTTGAAGCGAATATGTCATAGCTGCCAGCAGCGTATTTTTTATGTATTTTTATTAGCTATATAGCTTTCCGCTAAGAAAGCCGGTAAACGAGTGTAGACTTACGTACATTCACATGCGGTGGTATGGCGCTCAGGCCACAACATGATTTTTCGTCTTCATTTAGTTCCTGAGACCTTTGTGTTTTGTTTTTAAGGCACCATAATGTTGCTCATTTTATTTATTCGTTGGTCGGAAAACGTACACATTGGTGCGTGATAGCCGATTCGTTTAACTAGAGCCAGATAACCGTGAGATAAGTCGTAGGCTTCATTTCTTAAAAGAAGGAACGCACACGTCTTGTTCTGGCAAAGTACAATTAAGGGGGCCATTTACGCCTTTAGGTAAAAAATGAACATTTTCAACGCCATCCAAGGACAGTTATGTGTCGATAAAAATTAATGCATAATACGAATGTCATTTTTTTCTGTACGTGCGTAATTTATGTGATTTGAACTTCTTTTATGCAGCTCCGCCATTGACATGCGGGTGCCTAGAAGGCCGTTAAGCGACAGTAACCAGAAAGACCAGTTTTGTAGACGGCAGGATCACCACCACTGTAGATCACTAAAAGATAACTTCCGGCGGCAGGGCCCTTGCTGTCGGTGCCAAGTTACCTTTTCATCCACTTAACTTTCTTCATATTTAAATTACATCTACTACAAATAACATCCCCTATACTTTCCTTGACTTTCATCTCTGTTAGTTGTAATTAATGTTGTGCCTAGCAAAGAAAAACGTGTCCCTAAATTTACCCTGCTTTCATTCATTCATAGCAAGGTTCTCGTACTGGCAGACTGGATGCCTTTAGGTAGTATGCGAGGAATTATTGGTCAGTTGCCAGCTCGTAGATGGATCACGTGTTTCGGGACGCCAGCCGTCCGAACAAGAGTGTTACGCACTAGCTGCCATGGCTACTAGCAGCGTTGACTAACACTCCCAGGTTGAAATGCACAAATATACGCCTATAAATTAGACGGGGGATGACAGGGGCTGTAGCTCAGTTGGTAGAGCATTGGACGCGTTATACACGTCCTCTATAAAAAGGTGAATATTCTTAGGCTGTGAATTTTCGCAAACATAGCGAGTAATATCGGTTCCCTTTGTGAACCGATGTATGATAAAGAATTACCTCTCAAGAATGACAGCACTAACGTAAAATATATTTCGTCAGGTATAGCTGTAGCAGTTAAGACATCTTAACAGTAAATATTCTCTTTGTCGGCATACACGAGCAGACGTCTTGTTATACACGTCAACGCGCTCCATCAGTTTTCTTCAAGCACATGCGAGTTCCCTTGTGAAAACACAAAAGAAAGTAGTATCTTGAAGGTCGCGAGTGACAGATCTGTCTTGGAAACAATGCACATCTGTAGAGATAGTCAGTGCTTACCACTTCAGATTTTTTCCACTAAACTGAAGGGTCTGCCTGGTGTCGTATGATTGCATCGTTGGAAGCGGGATGTATGCGAAGGAGATTTGGTTAGCTGCCATCTGCATTTTGCTATCGCACATCCCTCAATTAAGTAAGTACTCCGTTTAGAGGTTTTTAGTAAAAACACTTTATATGGAAATTTTTACATTCCCTGTGCATCAGCTTTTACCTTAATTAACATTGTGAACGAGAGCCAGTGACCTGAATATAAGGTGTTAAAAATGAAGCGAAATTTAGCGGTGGAATACTGAAGTAAGTCAAATCACCAAATATATACACAGCGGCATGATAACGAGAAGAGCAAGCCAACATACGAATAAAAGCACCACAAATATCGACAAATTGCTCCGTCCTGAAAGGTCGTTGTGCTGCCCAACATGCAATAGATAGAGAGAGAGCAACGGAGAGGAAAGGCAGGGAGGTCGACCAAGCTTTGTCTCGGTTGGCAACCCCCACACATGCAAGAATGTGTCGTTTTTATACTTGCACTAAACTGAATTCCTCTAAAAGCAACATTGTGCTTAAGAAGCAACAAAAATGCAAGCCAGCTCTTGAACAACCAATATAGTTTCTTTCAATTACTAAGAAATAGAGATGTTGTCGCATCTTGTTTGGATCTGGAGTCATTGTTAGGGGAAAAACAACCGCGTATATTTTTTTTATCTTGAGGCTCACAGCTTCATTACTGAACTTAGCGGCCCTGTAGGGCGTGGCCTTTCTCAAACCGCAGTTCATAATTGCGAAGCTTGATGTAATAACACAAAATAAAAAAAAGTCACAGCATATCCGCGGAGTGAGTGATGATGAGTGGGCGAAGCTCCGGAGGTGCATCATCAAAGACGTGATGGTGGTTGGTTGCATGTGGTCAAACTATATGCATGTGAGACCATATCGCGATGCCATGTGTTGTATGGCATTGCGATCGTCATCGTTATGACGCATAGTGGGTACATTCCATGTGGTGGCATCGCGATCGTCATCGTCATCAGCGTCATCGTTATGACGCTGATGTGTTGTATGGCATGCTGACGTGTTGTATGGCATCGCGATCGTCATCGTCATCAGCAGGTGGCTACTACTACAAACATGGGACGCACGACCCACGGGATAAGGAGCTTCGCCCCTAAAAGTCGCATGATTTCCGACAAATAGAAGCCAAAACTCATTACATGATACACTTATTAGCAGCAAGTATGTTTATGCTTGGTACTTTTGATTTTTTAAATCTGCAGACTTTTGCCAGTCAAGCACGCCATAAACATGATGTATTTTCTCTGCTTCCGCATGCAGCTCACTCCAAAAAATGCGGCTGCCTGGAAAAGCCACCGAAGTACAAGACGTGCAAGGACCCTTTCTGTAGGCCTAACCTAACTCCAACTTCCATCTTGAATCAACATCACCACTGTGTCTGCAGGCTGGGCGCTTATCGTAATCCCTGGGGTCAATGTATAACCCTGGAAGAATGCAAGAGTTGTGGCACATTCCGGACTAAGAGCTACAATCTCTGTGCGTCCGAATGTCCCATGAGGTGCGACCAGCCCATACCAAACTGCTCCAGCAGGTGTGTCGCCCGATGCGACTGTGCTCCAGGATACATTCTGTAAGTTCCTAACAGTACTTACTATCGACAGATGCGTAAGGTAGTCTTGGAAGTACATGCCATCAGCACGATCAGCTTTCCATTTCAATATCATACTTGCTTCAACTTTTGAATATGCAACAACCATTACAAAAATTATGTAGATTTCTCGAGTTCCGGCAAGATATATAAGACGACTGTCACACGGTTACTCATTTACGTCTATCCCGCGAAATTTTCTGTATGAGTATTCTCAGGAACAGTCGTCTAATTCTGGGTTGTCTAATTCCGTATAATTATGTCGAATATTCTATTTCCATAGATCATTTTGCCATAGATCGCCTTCTTTGTTCTCAAGCCTAAAATTAATTGGAGTGTCTCCAGATATTTTGAGCCTTGAATCCAGGATGTCATTTAAGATAGCTAATATTAATGACTTTATTGTTTTTAAAATTCTCCATATAATTGCACTTTCTCTTGTCCGCTTCTGGTACTTAGGAGAATCCATATACTTTTGTAAATTTTTCTCGACTGGGCATCAACATACTAGGCCTGCCGCGTAAAGCTGTTAACGACATCATGACAATGTCAAACCTCTTGAATTTTATTTAATGTTCTAAGTCCCGGTCTTACATATATACGTTACCCTTCAGAGGAAAATGGTCTTTGTCCTGAAACTGAACATGGAGTTACGCGTTAAATGTATATGCTGGTCTGAGCAATGCAAATGTCGATGTTTTTTTTTTCTTTTTGATGGAAGTTGCGCAAACTAATTATTCCTTCAAGAGTACTGAGCTCTTTCATCTGGAGCGAGTCGGCTCTGTTTAATGAGGAATAGAATATGTATACGATTACTGCAAGGTGAATGCTTCATTTCTTCGAAAAGTTATCGCAGCGTAGTGCATACGACACCCGGTGACTGCAATTAGCGGTAGTGCAGACATCTTACCGGCTAATGCGTATCTTATTACTTCGACTTGGAAAATTTTAGTCTTCTTCGTACATATGCGCACCATGGCTCACCTTTTTCATCTTCTATGAGGTTCTCTCGCAGTTACGCCGTAGTGTTTCACGACACATTGAGTCCATTTAATCGGTGTTAACACACTGAGTCCATTTAATCGGTGTTCATACCAAGTACATCAAAAGAGTGCAATTGCCTTCTGCAGTAACGGCTGAAGTTAAAGACCGAATTGTTCATGGGTGGTTTACCAATCACATCATAAGTATTTTGCTGCATGTAGTGTACACAGTGTAATTGCTGTTTCATTTTACATTATCTACGGTGGTGTTCCACATGTCACTGCTTTACTTTGTTACTTTTTTTTCTTTGTAATCCTCTTCAAATGTCAGTGCGTAGCATTGTTGGTTCACTTATTGTCTTATTTGTATTATTAATGTGTGGATATTGTGCAAATTTGCTCTATTCTTGTATAGATGGGAATAACCACTTCTATTATAAATATAACCACTCCCCTCTGTAATGTCTATTGATCCTGTGGGTAAATAAATGAAATGAAATAAATGAAATACAAGTCTACGTTAAAGAGCCAACTTTCAATTCGTGAAATTTTTATTAGAAGTATTTGCGGCTTCGTGTGCAAACAAGAGCAACCCGTTTCGTCAGCCACACGCCTTCAGGACAGTTCTCAGGAGGAAATTTCAAATCAGGGGCTCGCTTTCAATGTTGATTTAATGTGTATGACAGCGCCGAATGTCCAGTGATATTGTAGCAGCTTTACCTCCGATAATTCAATGCACCATAATAGAACATTCTAACCAAAATTTATGCATATGCTTCATTGTCACGTTTTGACCTTGGCACCAAGCTTTTCAATGTCTAATTTTTATGTCGATTTTCCGACGCAGAGACAGAGGTAACAAGAAGGAATGCGTCAAGGCTGACTGCTGCCCTCCTAGGTGTCCCGCCAACTCGAAGTTCAAGCTCTGTGTTTCCAACTGCCGCCCTATGTGCAACAGGCCACAGCCACGGATATGCTTTAACGATTGTTTGAGAGGCGGCTGTGTGTGCAACCGCGGCTTCGCCGAAACCGTTGTAGGAGGCGTGACAACCTGTGTGCCGCAGTTCACTTGTGGTCAAAGAGATAAATTCTCACAGAGACAAAGTCTCTGAAGCAATGTGATTTGTGGCAGTGAAAAAAAATGATGCTCACGTGTTTAGAGCTTAAGCAAAATTACCAATAAAATTTTCGCGCAATAATAGCTTCTACCAGCAATTTTCAGTGGATCATGATGGATGAAGAACGAAAGAATACTCTCGGCTTCTATGTCCTACTGTTTATGTGAGACTAGGGTGAAGAGATAATTAAAATTAGCTTACAAGCCGATTTGTATTTACCTAAATAATTTCTATAAGGTAAGCTTTAACCGAGAAACACTTCTATATTACATGTTCATTGTGTGAAATGTGGAAATAAGCTCCAATACACGTCCACCAAAACGCCTAGAGCAGAAAATAATGAAATTTAGCGTTTTTTTTTTTGTAAAGCGATCTCTCTGCGCTAGTTCACTCTAGATTTTCTCCTGAGTTGCTAGGGACTATTTTTCAAAATTTATTTACTTATACATGTACCCTAAAGGCACGAGGACATTACACGGAGGGGGGGGGGGGGGGGGGGGCGTAGTAACATACGGACATAAAACCAACACGAACAATAAAGTAATAAAAGGTTTGAAAAAATAAATAAGATCGTATCAATAATTAAAATCATACAAAACTGAGTAAAATGACAAAACTACACTAAGAAAGCGTAACACAAGAACGAACGAGGTCGAACATTTTTCTCCTAAACAGTAGTCAAGTGACCGAGTTATAAAGCGAGCTAGATAAATCACTATATAAGCACATGCGCATGTGGGGCAGTTATACGAGGTCATTCGGTAGTGAACTTTTATTATGAAAAGTTCACTACTCTAGGTTGGAAATTTTCGCAACCATAGCGGGTAATTCCACTTTCCATAGTGAAGCCATGTTATTAAGAATACTTTACAAAGAATGGTGGCACTTGTCTAAAGCATAACACGTCAGGTATGGCTGTAGCAGTTGATAAATATATGTGGTAAATATTCTCTTTGCCAGGCAACACGAGCAGACGTCCTTTTATGTCCGTCAGAATCTCCTACCATTTTTGACAGGCATATGCGAGTTGTCTTGCAAGAATACAGAAATACGTAGTGTCTTCAAGGACATTAGTGACAGATGCATGTCTTGAAAACAATGGGCGATCGACCGCATTTGGGCAGATGTCATAGTGCTGACGACTTCAGATATTTTTGCACAATTGAAGGGTCGGCCTCATCTCCTTCTTCGATTACATCGTTGGAAGCGGAATGTATGCCAAGGAGTTTTTGGTAGGAGCCATCTGCATTTTGCTCTCTCACGGTCCCTCACTAAGTAAGTGCACCGTTCATATGTTCTTCGTAAGGACACTTGATATGAACAATTTTTCATTACTGGTGCATCGCCACAGTGACTGACACTGTGAACGAGAGATGCCGGCCTTAATATATGCTGCTAGTTATCAAACACAATTAGTGGATGAAGAAAGCAACAAGTCAAATCACCAAATACATGCAGCAGGGTGTGCTAATTTGGGATTACCAAATACACAACACGTCCAAGCGTACCACAGGTGTCAGGGAAGGCTTGGATTATTAAAGGTCGTTGTGGTGCCCAACATGCAAGAACGTATCGTTAGTGTGTTGAGCTGTGAAATCAAATTTTTCCGTAACGTAGATATCTTCCACTAAGTAACAAACGGATTGGTCTCAGCAAAGCTGGTGATTGCTACCAAGTCCAGGCTTGGCTATATTGTTGCTAGGTTTCGCTAAGTAATGCTATGTAATTCTAGATATTTCCAAGATTTGCCAAGTTTTGCGGCAGTAAAAAGCTCGGTAATTCGGATTTCACAGGACCGGGCAAAATGGCTGAATTAACGGGATTTCGAATTATCGAAAGTATCAAGAAAACAATAAACAAATCTCTAGCTCGTGAATACGCTTTCATTTTTTTGATGATTATGTAAATCCTGAACTTTGCTTAGGAGCGGTGTAGGAGCCGCAGTTAACACACCTCGCGCCTTTGTTCACAGCATGGCCGTAGATCAAGACCTCCCTGTCTTAACTAACCCGAAACGTACTAACCCGCAATGTCGTTAGCGTCATTACCATACGGTTTGAGCTGATGACGCTGGCGATAGCGACTGCGCCGACTTGGTTCGGTTGTGCGCGTACGCCATTTTCGCTCCTTTGTGTCGCTTATTTGCGGCGCTTCGCGGTCGACGCGCTCCGATACTCGTTTAACTTAACCGGGTCACTGTCAATTATGACCGAAATAACGGGAGTTTGGTGCCAGTGAAGAAAGGATATGCTGGCCGGGAGCAGAAAACGCGTCCGAATCAGTGGATTTTCTGAATTAATGGGTGTCGCATTAACGAGCTTTTACTATATTCCCCACGTCCCATCAAGCAAAACCGTCTCTTCCGTTCCGGTCGGTACCGCTCTCGATCACATCTCAACATTAAGACATGCGCAGTGTTCGCAGCTGTTTCAGGGAGCCGGAAGCAGCTAGGGTTGGCTGATGGAAACGTAAAGTGGGACTGGCTAGGAGCTGACCCGCTGCACTGTAACCCAGCCTGTAAAGTAATATCACGTGGTTTTGACAGGAATCATGACACGTGACTAGTTTTTACGTCATGCTACGTGATTTGGGTAACGTGACTTGATGCGACGCCATCTAGCGTGGTCACGCTACCTGTAAATAAGCTAGGCTGTGCGACTAGGCTAGGTAATTGCTTGGTTACCTGACTACATGTGGCGTCATATTACGTGTCCTACATCATATAAAGAGCTGGGACATGAACAGGAAAAACAGTCATGAAAAGGAGCTCGAGAAAGCTCCTTTTCCTGCTCCTTGCCCTGAAATCAGCCGTTCCCACCATCAATTCCCTTTTACACCCTCCTGCTATACCAATGTTGAATTGCAATCGCAGATCGCGAGCGCACGCCTGGATCGCGGACCGAGCGCGTTACATCCAGAGGGAGATCGTTCTCGCCAGATCTGCGATTGGAATGCATGTGCTTCGACGGGAGCACTTTGTTCATGGAAATCTAGCGATGGGGCGCCAGGCTACATGGCATGCGCATGATCGCAGCATTACGTGCGTTTTGTTCCTGGAGACTTTGCACCACTCCGTCGTGGCTGCTTGACAGGCATGCAGGTGACGCAGCAGATCTCGCATTCAAACAGCATGTCTGGAAAAAAATTATCGACAATTACGATACTGGTTGAGTAAGACTTGTTGTTGGGCGAGTTGGTTAACATCAAAGGGGTACATAATAACGCAAACTTGGAAAAGAAAGATGCGAGAAAAGAAGTAAGAGGGAGCAGAAACGTCGGGCGCTAAACCTTGACCAGCATACTAATTGCACAATGTGACATAGAAGGTCAGCGTAGCTTGAAGTAGGCGTGTTGCAAAAAGGGACCAATGTACTATAAATATGGTTCAGTAAGACTCAAGAGATTGTCTTGGAGGCGTTAATGTACCTTCATGTGTCTTCGCGTTTAGATTACAGATGGCGGTGACGTCACGCTCTTTTAACGCGATAGCGTTAAAGAGCTCGTTTCGCAGAAATTCCGGCGTCGGCGTCCGCGTCGGTGTCGGTGTCGGCGTCGGCGTCGTTGGTTGTGAGCGAAAAATCATCATCTTGTCCGTGACCGAAAAATCGAGAAAGATGCAAATAAAATAAATAATAAAAATTTTCGGGTCCGAGTGAGGATCGAACCCGGGTTGTCTGAGTGGCAAGCAGGTGTTCTACCACACAGCCATGCCTCTTTTTTTTCTTTATTACCGGTTCATTAACGTCTCGTGTACATCAACAGCCACCATTTAGAATAATACACATAACTGCGGCAATGTCAAGATAAGAAACTAAAAATAAAGAAAAGTACTGGCTTTTCTTAAAATTCCTTACTGCTTGGAAATACTGTGAAAATAACTCCCTCTGCTTGGAAATGCAGTGAAAATAACTTCCATGCTTCGCAAACGCAAGCGTCCTTTACATAGGCGTCGCAATATAACGTGTAATATCCCAGGAATATTGCGTGGTACAAGCGTACATTGCCATCGGGCGTCAGAATATGTGACTATCATAAAGATTCCATAGTTTAAAGCCAGCCACCCATTACAAACGGCACACACCTTACTGCGCGTATTCCCTTAAAAGTTCGAAAACATTTCCCACATTTGCCGCGCATAATTTCTCCTGGTTTAAAGCATACTACCCATTACATAGTATGCACTAAGTCAGGGGTCTCAAACTCACTTCAGCCAGCGGGCCGCAGTCAAGCAATTAAGTCATGCAAGGGCCGGCGCAGTGCAAAGGATAGTAGCGGGAAAGGGGAGGGGGGGGGGACTTGTACAATTTGCCTGCAGATGCTGCCATTTGAAAGAAAACTTTCCCATATCTCATATAAAGGTGATTTCTGAAGGAGATTTGGTGCCAGGATTCCAACAACATGTCGATACCGATCTCCAAAATGACTCAAATCTGGACGCCGATTGTGAAATATAATTTTTGTTTCACGGTTATGTTTCAAAACAAGGTGAACACATGGGATGCCTGACGGAGACAATGCCTTTGACCAGTCAGGTCTGTAGCTCACGAACATACTTGATAAGAAAATTAAAAAAAAATGTGGGGCGAAGACAGTCATGTGAGGGCCGCGGGCTGCAACCGAAAGCCTCGCGGGCCGCATGCGGCCCGCGGGCCGCGTGTTTGAGACCCCTGCACTAAGTGATTGAAGTACGCACTAGGGACAGGATATCGCTATCGCGTTCAACTCTTAAAGGCGAAGCTTAAGGGTCCCCCCATTTTTTTCTTTTTAACGTGTCGACGTGTGCTGCTATCGTTGTGCTATGTTTACACGTGCCTCCCGCGAAAGGTGGACGAGGACCGAAAGAGGAGGCGGACGGTCTTGACGAAGAAGATGCCCAATTTTTGAGGACTGGCACACCTGTCAACTCTCCGATTGCGAGCGCATGGCCGCAAATCACCCGAAAAATATCCCTGACACTACCGCAATCAGATAATAGTAACAACAGAGGACAGCTGTTTTAAAATTTTCAAGCCTTCATCTATAACGTCGAAAGCGCTCTTTAAGTAACTTTCGCCGCGGTACACAATTCTTATGCGAAAAAGCATATTGAAATTAGAAAGGGGCAACTAACCGTCACAGGTCACAAAACACCTGCTTCAATAATTACACACACGCGCACAGGCGGTATATTAACGAGTGCAAGTATGACTGTTGACGTCTAAAAACTCCACTGGCAATCCCTAAAAGCTGTTCATGATGTTGCTGCGGCACTGAGAAACAATAAATGAAAACGTACGCCAGCTTTTTTTTGTTGTTATTGCACGCTAATTTTTCATATTTTCTGGTGATACAAATTTCGGATGATACGAATATTTTTGGTGACCCCGCGAGATTCGTATCACCGAGGTTTTGCTGTATACTATTGTATAGCATAGAAAAGGGGTGGGAAAGAGAAGTGATGGTGAGGAGAGGTTAGAGGGTGAAGAGGGCACAGAAAAGTGATGTAAAGAGTATGGCATGGCATAGAAATTAAGAAATATATAGAAAGAAAGTAAAAAAAGAGGGTGAGAGAAAAAAATCAAAGAAAGAGACAGAATACGGAGAGAAAGAAAAGATAGAAGTAAAGAGTAAGCAAGCAAGAAAGCGAAATAAAGATAATGAAGAAAGATAAAAAAAGAGGCAGATAAAGAGAGAAATTGAGGGTGACAAAAAAAGGAGTGAAAAGGGAAGTGGGGTTGAGGAGGAGAGACGTAAGGCAGAGGAAGAAGAAAACTAGGACGGGAGAGAGTGAAACACAGCATAGACAGATTGAGCAAAACCTAAATAAACAAATGCAGAAAGATAAAGGGTCCAAGAGAAAGAATCAAACAAAGTAGGAGAAAGACAGAGTGAAAGAGAAGAAAATGAAAGAAAGAAAGAAAGAAAGAAAGAGAAAGAAAAAAGATAGAAAGAAAGGGAGGCATGCGAGATATACAGAGAGAAAGAAAGGAAAGAAATACGTAGAAAAATACAAAGAGCAAGGAAGAGAAAAAATAGAGGGAGAAAGGGGAAAAAGGTAGCAAGAAAGAGGAAGCAAGTGAAAATAGAGAGAGAGGAAGGAAAAAAAGGAAAGCATGAAAAGAAAAATTGAAAGCTGAAGGAAACGAAACAAATAAATAGACATAAATAGAGAAAGAGAGAAAAATACAGAAATGGAGATAAAGAAAGAACGGAAAGAATAAAGTGAAGCGAAGACCGTCGCCCAGCTCCGCACTTTCATCAGTCTTGGCACCAAAAGTGCGAAGCTGGCTTAGCTTTTTTTCCGATATATTGCTCAGCATAGATAAAGAAACCTACAATGTGTTGGACAATACAAATGTAATCATAGCATGATATCAACGCACAGCTTTTCCTCCAAACTTAAACAATACAATAGCTCTAAAACGAAAGCTGACAGGCAACATCGAAGTATTGAACCTTCAAGATGAGGATAGCAGGTCAAGTGGTCGGGAAAAAGTATTGTTTGAGCAAGTTGTGCCGCAAAAAATTTCAAAAGTCAGCGCTCACTAGTGAATTTGGAAGGTCACTGTGACTAAATATAAAACTGGGTGAACAGTAAGTTCACAAAAGAGGACTATGTTCACGCCCAAACAGTGCCAATACCTTATTAAATATATTGCATCGACTACTATACTGAATCTGTTCTCAGAGAGACCGGCTTACCACCGGGCGTTCAATGGACTTGTTCACAATTGCCACACACAAAATGGCCGCCACCCAAAACCGCAAATTTTTCCTATTCTTGACCGAAGCTTGGCGTTGTTCTCCATTGGAACACAGAGAAAATGTCTTGATTTCAGGAAGAAGGCTTCGCGGTAACAAGAACGCCTGAACATAAGAAACACCAAGCACTACGGTGGATTCTGTACTCCGCGAATTACATTAGAAGGCGTATGCGTGAGACAATAAGTGACAATAAGTAACGTGAAATCTTCTCTGTCAGGCTAAGTTGGGTTGGAGAAGCAGTTTTCAATATCTTCCAGAAGGGCATATTTTTCCAGACATAAGTAATAAAGCCGCGGATGTAGTAAACTGGGTCATCAAAACCGCTGGGTTCTTTAATCAAATTGGGATATGAACCGGCGGCCCTAGCTAGGTAGCCAGAGCCAGAGCCTGGCGAAAGGTCATATATTGTCATCGAGGGTAAAGTACACATGTACGTTACCTGTACGGAGAGAAAATCGGAAATTCTCGAGAGGTCTGTCGAGTAAAAGCTCAGGTGGTCAAAATTTGCAGAGCTCCTTCACTACGGCGTCGCTCATCATTATATCGTGGTTCTGGGACGTAAAACCCCAGATGTTATTATTAAAAAGTGGATCGAAATTAGGTGCTCTACCTTACGTTTGCGACGGTTGAGAAATCAAGCGAAATTTAACGTGCACTGACATCGCACAGTACATGGGCCTGTACCATTGCGCCTGCATCGAAATGCGACCGCCGCGGCCTGTACCGAACCCGCGACCTTAGGGTCAGCAGCCGAGCACCTTAACAGCACTGTTGCACTGAGGCGGACCAACTTTTCCTGTAGCAAAACAAATTGTCTGCCGAAAAAGACTCAAGATTCAGCTGGTTAGGTTTGCTACTTGTGATTTCATTTCTGCAAACTTTCGCCAGTGAAGCACACTGTAAATACTCTATATTTTCTGCACTTTTATGTACAGCCCACTCCAGAAAATGCGGGTGCCTGGAAAAGCCACCCAAGTACAAGACGTGCAAAGACGCTTTTTGTAGGCCCGACCATACTCCAGATGCAGTCAAGAGACAACATCACCGCTGCGTCTGCAGGCTGGGCGCTTATCGAAACCCATGGGGCGAGTGTATAACCCTTGAAGAATGCAGGAGCTGTGGTACATTCCGGACCAAGAGCTACAACACCTGTGCGTCCGAGTGTCCCATGAGATGTGACCAGCCAATACCAAACTGCTCGAGCAGGTGCGTCGCCAGGTGCGACTGCGCTCCAGGATACGTGCTGTAAGTTCCTAGCACATCTTAATATCAGCAGATGAGTGAGTCACTCTTGGGAGTGCATCCTTGCAGTACAGTCAACTCTTTATTTCAGCATCATACCTCCTTTAACTTTAGAATACAGCACAGTGTTTATAGAAGTTACGAGCATATCTAGGGTTGTCACTATGCCGAATAATTACTTCGTTGCGTCTATACCGCGAGATTTTCTGTATGAATCCTTTCTTAAAGAAGAGTCATCTAGTTATATCTAATATTCAATTTGCACATATCAGTCTCATAAAATACTCCTTCCTTCACGTGAAACGAAACATAAATTTGCTTGTCACCAAAACATCTATGCCTGGAATCGAGATTCCCGTTGAACGTGGCTAATATTAGTGAATTGCAGAAGTGTGGTAAGTTGGGCATGTTGCTAATGATCCATTACGTAACTGCGCAAACAACGGACGGGAACACAAAAGGAGAGAAAAGCTTTCTGTTATCTGCTACTAGTGCTTGGGAAAATCCCTATAAATTTGTACGTCGTCCTTGCATGTACCTCAGCAGGCTAGGCCTCTCGTGCAAAGCGGTTAACAAACGCTTTTACTCGACAGACCTCTCGAGAATCTCCGATTTTCTCTCCGCACAGGTAGCGTACATGTCTACTTTACCCCCCGACGACAATATGTGATCTTTCGCCTGGTACAGAACATTAAATTACAAGCTAAATGTGATTGGTGCCGTGAACAATGAAAGCACATTTTTTAAAGGGATTTTTACAAACCATAATCCTTGAAGCATATTGAGATATTCCAAGTGGAACGAGCCGACGCTGAGGTTTAATGGGGAGGAGATGACGTAAACGAGCACTCTGGCTATAAAAGCTTATCTAAGCATATTCCATACGATAGCTAGTGCCTGCGATCTCCAATAGTGCAGGCATCCAACCGACTAATGCGTATATTGCTACTGCGGTTAGACAGATATGTAGTCTTCATTGTAAAGGTGTGTAGCATTGTTCTTTCTTATGTTATTGAGGATTCCCTCGCAGTTGCGCAGTAGTGTTTCACGACAGATTGCTCATGGCGCAATTGCCCGAGATAACCACGGCATGCCGGGAAGGATATGGTCTCTAACAAAAATGTTGGCTGCGGTTTAGTCCAAATTACGCCGATATGACCCGAACTGAACACGACGGGAAGTATGTACAGTGCGGTCCACTCTTAGAGAGAACACGCTCACGCGTGGCCGGCGTTCCGCGTGGCACAAACTGGCGGCGAGACTTGTAAACGCGGCGCACGCGCATAAACGCGTAAGGGCGGCGCTTGCTGCTGTTCGTCTGCTGCTTCTGCGCTTGGAGAGCGCTGGATAGCCCTTCCGCGGTGTGAATCATGTAGCCACCACTCTGCCTGATTCCCGAAGGGTAGTCAGCTGGGATAGATAGATAAAAAGCTTTATTGAAGTCCTGAAGGAGTCCACCCCCCGTTTTAGAAAAAAAAATAAATGTGTGGCTTGTTTGTTACAGTGGTTTCTCGCCAGTTTTGCTGCGATGCGATTGCCAGCCACAGTGACTGAGCTTTGATTTGTGCCGAAATACAACGAAAAGCTGCGTGCTTATATTTACGTGCACGTTAAGCAAAATCTTGTTAAAAGTAGTTCGATGTCTCTCTATATGGCGTGACACTTGACCATATTCTGGTTCTGGCTTGCAATTCCCCGATAAATATTAGTCTTAACTCGCGTGTTTTATCGTCATAACGAAGCCCGTAACTTGCTTAACCAAGTGTCAGTGCTCAGCGATAACTAAGTCGTAAGTTGTTCATATGCCGCTCCCACCAGCCGGCCGCGTTTGATAACAGAAAAGGAAATTGGTGCAGCGAGCATAGCAAGCTTGTCTTTCCCACCATAGCACTACAGAATGACGCCTGCGCGCAGCGAGCGCTGCGGCGGGTAAGTAACAGACTACGCGGGGCACGAAATGCCCTTCAGATTCCACGCGCATGCTCCGCTTTTCCAAATCTTGCCGGCAGTTATCGCTCCGCGGACCGCCGACCGCGCGCTCGCGTGTTCCGTCTAAGAGTAGACCGTACTGTATGTTTAAATCCGTGAGCACTCCACATACGATTGCCAAATTATAATTCGTGAAATCTTTACTCCAGGCATTTGTAGCTTCGTGCGGAAACACCAGCAACACATTTCGTCGACTACGCGTCTTCAGAGCTGTTATCCCAAATTAATTTAAACTTAGAGGCTTGTTTTCAATCGCAATTCAATCTGTATGACAGCGTAGCATATAGAGCAACTTCGTAGCAGTTTTGCGAATGGTTATTCAGTGAAAGATAAACATTTTAAGATTCGTAACCATTCTTTAGGCATATGGTTCGTTCCTACATTTTTCTTTGTCACTAATAATAGTAATAATAATACTTTATTAACATTTTCACACAGGAACAACGCAGTATAAAAAACTGGCCTCCCAAAGCCACATTGGGCTTGAAGGCCAGAGCCGACAGAACAGCGGTCAACAGGAATTGGTTAGCTTAAGACCATACAAATACACACATTTTTTTTCTGCCTTTTCTTTTTTTTTTCTTCGCGCATAACTGCAAAATATAAACGCGCGTGTAAAGCAATGCATGAGGAAATAACACTGTTGCTAATACATATGACGTCACCTAGCCTTGTAAGAGTTAACAATTCGTACTTGCAATAACCACAATACAACTAAGCTTTTAAATATCTAGTTTCTTTGCACCATTTTCTGATGCAGGGACCGGCATAATGGAAGAGAGTGCGTCAAGGCCGACTGCTGCCCTCCAAAGTGTCCTCCCAACTCGAAGTTCAAGCTCTGCGTCTCCAACTGCCGGCCTATGTGTAACAGGCCACAGCCACGGATATGCTTTAATAATTGCTTGAGGGGCGGCTGCGTCTGCAACCACGGCTTCGCCGAAGTCGATTATGGAGGCTCGACTATCTGCGTGCCCCAGTTCAACTGTGCTAGCTATCGTACCGAAAGGACAAGTCTCTGAAGTAATGAGATTTCGCCTTTGGGAAGAAAACAGTTTCCATTTGATGGCGGGTTAAGAAAAAAGTTAATAAAAAATCCACGCATCTCCACGAAGTGAATCATGACGAGTGGGCGAAGCTCTGGGTATCGTATGGGTGAGTAACCGTACATTACCCGAGCGTTGCCCCATAGAATGTAAATTGTGTAACATAAAGTGACATAAAGTGACATAATGAGTCGACGACGAAGCTAGGTCCTAAGGTCCATAATGTCTACCTTGAAGTCACCGACTAGTATAAAGGGTTCGTGCTTGCAGGTGCTTTATATTGTTCCGTCACAATTATGATGGATGTTCGTCTATTGTAAACCTATTTTTTTTATTCACATACACACACACACGCACACATGTTTCGACTATAGCAATGGTTTTCTATATACCTTGACAGCGGGCAGTGAGAGTCGGCGACAAAGCTAAGTCCTAAGGTAGATAACGTGTACGTTGCAATCACTGACTAGTATAAAGGGTTTGTGCTTGTAGGTGTTTCATAGTGTTCTGTCACAATTATGATTGATATTATTCTATTATAAAACATTTTTTGTGTCTAACATATGTTTCGACTGTAACCATGACAACGGACACCGTGGACGGACAAGCCTCGCCCTTAAGATGCTTCGCCTGTAATAATGTTCCCGTGCAGCTGCAGCTTGGGCTAGCAACTAACAATGGAGAACAATGGATGGAGGACAAACAAAAATATTCTCGTTCACATAAAGTGGACGGAGGGATGGTCGCCGCTGTAGCTCAGTTGGTAGATCATCGCACACGTTATTGGAAGGTCACAGGGTCGGTCCCTGCCAGCGCAAAGTTATCTTTTATACACTTTTCTTTCTTCACATTTGCATTATTATTACTGCTAATTACATCCACTTTACTAACCTTGGCCTCATTGGCTGTTAGGTCTCATTGATGCTGTGTGTAACAAAGAAAAACGAGTGCTTAAATTTCCACTTCTTTACTTCTCCCTCTCAGCAATTTTGGAGACGCGGCTGTTGCACGGTTTAGGAGCTGTGAAGCGCAGTAGGGCAAGGCTTCCGCGATTAGCTCCGGCAGTGTGCCATTGCTCAGGCAGTTTCATTCGCACGGGAAGAGCGTAATCTGAGAAAGCGGTGTGAAATCCAGGAGAGTGTCGTTGACTGGACGCAGAACTTGGGCTAACGTCGCCATGACGCAGCACGGTGAAAAGTTAACAACAAATAATGACACCAATAGCGGGATAGAGGGAAATGCTATACGCTTCGTTTCTGCCCTCTAGCTCAGGAGTGATTTCTCACGGGGCGGACGCGAGCGGTGAACGCGGTGCTACAGCCTGGCGAGGCAGGAGTGCATCACGCAGCAGCCAGTACCTCCACCAGATGTCACGTGGTGGTGACAGTGAAGCAAGCAGAAGTGCAGTAGGTGATAATAAAGTATTTTATTGGTCGTACTTGGGCCTCGGAAGAAAAGAAGCGTCGTACTCCGAGCAAGAATAGCCTCGAGCATCTGCGAGGTTCAACAGTACGACTGACGAAGACAAGAGACACTAAGTCTGACGAAGACCAGAGACGCATGAACACGGGACCTTGTGTCTCTTGTCATCATCCGTCGGGCTGCTGAACCTTGCAGATGTCGCACCAACTCGCCCAGCTCAAATCACTCCTTAGAAGCGAGCACAATCGACGGTTTTTGGTAATGGAAGTGGTAAGGCGCGTCAAGGTTTATACATGAGACATCGAAGATTCCAGCCTTATTATCAGCGATTGCGTTAGCTCCAGCATAAACTCCAGAATTCGCCTTGCGCGATCAAGCTAATCAGAACAATCTGAAAGAGTCTGGAATGATTGACATTGCGGTGCGGGGCGTGTAAGGAAGTGGTTACTCGTGTAACGGTAGAGTAGGTTACATGGCGGCATAAAAAGAAGCGCACGTGGCATTGCGGATAGATGCTGAGAGCGAGGCTTGGACTAAGGACGCCACCTCGCGTCAGTCGGCAACGGCCCGTTACCGAAGAAAATTGCGGCGGCCACGAGTCATGACATCATGACACTAATTAGCACTGAAGGGGGGTGCTCCGGTAGTTTCAGCTGATTATTATCGGAAACTATGGTCGGTGCAAGCGGTAAGCATTTCCGCGTTCATGACGCAAGCTATGAACTCTGTCTCTCGCGTTCCTGAACTGCTGTGTCGTACATGTGTGAGCACAGACAGAAGTTACCCTATTAGTGAAGAGCGTACACCTTAGCGTTTCCCGTGTCAAAGCATGGGGCTTTAAACGAGTTCATTTCAAGTGTCAGTGTTATTCTTGTTAATGCTACCTTGGCGCAGGATTCGCTATACGCTGTGCCCAGGTGTATGTTAACTACTTCCGCTACCAGGTGGCTTAAATCTTGATCATCACCTTAGTCTTCAGGATGGCGATGAGCCACTAGCCGTCAACACGGGAGCATTCACTTCATACGGTGGTATAACTGTGGAACACCAACGAACATTGGCAAGCTTTCATATATCAATAAACCATAAACACTCAACTCTATGAACACAGAGCTCATTTTCGTGTTATACCGATCCCTATGACGGAGGGATCAACCTTGTTTTATCACGAAAGTGTTTATGCCGCATTATGCCCCAACACTTCACTCATGTATTTCCGTCACGTATTTGACTTTGGTAAAATGAACATTAACGGATGACAAAGAAAGACTAGCAGCAAAAGTGTTATTCTGCTACTTCTGTGTAGATACGTGTCACTTTCTTGTTATATCGATTTTTATGACAAAGATATTACCTGTGTTTTGTTACCTATCACCACTCCGATACCAAATTGTTTTCGAAGAATGGTAATGTCATGGTCATACTCAGGCCCGTAGCCAGGGGGGGGGGGGCTAGGCCCCCCCGAAATTTGCATGGAAAGGGGTGTTTTTGTTGTGTCGTGACTTTCGGTTTCATTTTTACTTGCGCATGCCAGAGGGCGCCACTCTGCATGCGTGTGCTGTACCGCGCCGCTAGGCGCATGCTGGCGCTCTGTAAATAAATCAGTGTGTGACGAGCATCCGTCTCGAGTAGACGTTTTCTTTCTTCGGCGCTTCGCGCCAACCCCGTTGTGTCGGGCTAGCCGGCGTCCCGCCGGCCGCGTCGGTTCCGCGTGCCCGCTGTCCGTGCCGTTCGTCTTCTGCTGCGTCTTCGGCGCCGCTAGCAACGACACGACAAATGGCGACGAGGATGGTCACTTTCCTTCCGCAACGACAAATGGCGACGAGGACTTGGACATGTAAGAACCTCATTTGAGTCTCTACGCTCGTCCTTCTTCCGCTTAAACCTACTTGCCTTTGTCTGCACCACTAGGCCTACTTGCCTTTCCATTCCTACCTTGCAGCATGAACGCGACCTCGCGTCGCTTACTTTCTTCGAGCCTGCACTGCTATTTCTCCTGCTGAAAAGCTTTCATTGGCGTCATTTTTTCTTCCGGCCTTGCACTGCTTCCTGATGGCGTCTCCTATTCCCCCCGCCTTTATTTCTTTCTTCGCCCGGGGACCCTCCAATCCCGTGGGCGGAGTGGAAATTCATTTTCGAAGCATACGTGGATGCTGTCGGGGAAGACGCCCGCAAGCCAGAGCGGCGGAAGGCCCTGCTACTTAACGCGTTGGGCCACGCCGGCCTGAAACTCTATCGGACACTGAGTTCCGCCAACGCGTCAGGGACGCCTGCGTCGGTTGATGTATTCCAAGCCGCAGTCGCATTGTTCGACGACCATTTCAAAGATGCGTCCTGCGATTATGTCGCGCGTCTCCGCTTCCAAGAGCGTCGACAGCTTCCCGGCGAGCCCGTTGTAGACTTCATCGCCAGTCTCCGGTCGCTAGCCGCGTCCTGCGGGTTCGGCGCGCTCGAAAATGACATGATCAGGCAGCAACTCTTTATTGGCGTCGCTTCACAAAATGTCCGTTGCCGGCTCCTTCAAAAAGGCTCGTCCGTTACACTTGCAGAAGCCTTCTCGATTGCACGAGAGGATGAACTTGTACGCATGCAGTTAGAGCAGTTCGCTCCGCATTCGGTGCAGCAACTTTCCGCTGCGGGGCCTCATGGCACCCATTCGTTTCGCGGGTCACGCCAACATGGCCGTCCGCCTTCACAGTCCTTCCGCGGCGCGCAACATTTTTCTGCGCAGTCGCCTGCCTTTTGCTTCCGTTGTGGCTCAGTTCGCCACTTAGCGAATTTTGCTCAGTGTCCGGCTCGGAACCGAACTTGTCTCGCGTGCGGTAAACGCGGACATTATCAAGCCGTATGCAATTCGGCCTCACGTCAAGACGCAGCCGATTCACCGACTTCGTGTAACGGCCAAACAAATACAGTCACCATCCTAAATGTGGCTGATTGCCACACAACGCCTGAGCCGACCATTGTCGCAACAGTGGGCGATGTTCCCCTGACTCTTCTCGTGGACACTGGTGCGTCCGTCTCGTTAATTGGCGCCGCCGACTTTTATCGCCATTTTTCAGGCGTTAGGCTTTCTCCTTCGCACGTCGTTCTGCAAACGTATTCCAAAGGAACGATTGAGAATTTTGGATCTTTCACAAAGCAAGTCAGGTATTGCAGCCGTTCTGCTTCCGTCACTTTCTACGTCACTGCAAATGGCAGCTCCTTACTAGGTCGTGATGCTATACAGGCATTATCCATAAATATTCTCGGTGCTTCCATGACTTGTGCCCAGGTCGACGTGCAACCTGATCTTCCGGTCAACGCGCCCAGTGAATTCCGTCACCTGTCCACCCGTGAACTGGATTGTGTGCGCGGCTTTGGACATAAAGTGGTGCGTCGACCTGATGTGATTTCTTCGACTCGAAATGCTTCTGCTGCTACGAAGGCCATGCCGGACCTTCCGGGTGATAACACGACTTCTGCTACTTCAACGACGCCTGTTCAGGTTGGGTTTGTTGATACAGTCCATGTTTCACCTGTTCGCGTCCCAACTACCTGTGTCCCTGCTGTGCCTGCTACGGCCGTGTTACCTCCTACTGTGCCTTCTACGGCTGTGTTACCTGCTGGTGTGTCCCCCGTGCGTGCTTCACGTGGTGTGCGCCCGGTGCGTGCTAAAACGCGCCGCAGTCCTCTTCAGTCGCGTAAGCAAGTTTCTACGGACACGGACACTTCTTCGCTAAGGGGGGAGGACTTACCAGCTGGTGTGGCTGGTCAATCTACACCACATGAACTTTCTCAAGCGGCTGAGGCCGCAGAATCGGACGTGGGTCCGACAAGTGTCGCTGCAGCTGAGTCTGCGAGCCCAACTGTAGAGGCCACGAGTGTTAGTGCTACGTCAGAGCCTTCACCTTCTTCTGCTCAAAGGCGCCGCTTTAGAAGGAAGCGTAAAAAGCCGAGCTGCTTCGCTGATTTTGTGACTTAAAGTGCTTAATTGTTTATTCTTGTGCTGTGTAATTTTCTTGTACTTTGTGAGGTTCATGTTGGCATTCTTCGGTGCTGAATATGTTCATTCCTCTCAGTGTGTTTCTTTTGCTTGTGTGATTCACTGTGTGTTTTACTTGTGTATAAGGAACTTCTTCCGAGAGGGGGGATGATGTTGTGTCGTGACTTTCGGTTTCATTTTTACTTGCGCATGCCAGAGGGCGCCACTCTGCATGCGTGTGCTGTACCGCGCCGCTAGGCGCATGCTGGCGCTCTGTAAATAAATCAGTGTGTGACGAGCATCCGTCTCGAGTAGACGTTTTCTTTCTTCGGCGCTTCGCGCCAACCCCGTTGTGTCGGGCTAGCCGGCGTCCCGCCGGCCGCGTCGGTTCCGCGTGCCCGCTGTCCGTGCCGTTCGTCTTCTGCTGCGTCTTCGGCGCCGCTAGCAACGACACGACAGTTTTACCGAGGAAAAATAATAAAAATGGGTGTTTTTTATGACTTTCAACAAGTGCCCTCCCCCCCCCCCTCCCGAAAAAAATGCGCCCACCTCCCCCGAAGGGAATCGTGAGGAAATGCGAATGCATTTCGCGCGCGCTTCACTCCATTTATATATGGTGGTTGTGGTTCGAAGAAGGAAAAGGCGCCTGATTTCTGCAGCCCGGTCGGGAGCAAGGCGCAGCGCCTTTTTTTTTGCCTTTTCTTGTTTTTTTTAAATTTTTTTATTTATTTTTTTTAAATTTTTTTTTTCATATATAGCTCCGCCGAGCTCCGCCGCAGTCCGCTTTTAGTTCACCCGCACGCTGCGAATTTTTATTGTTCAACAACGCACAGGAGAAATCTCCCACCGGCACCACCTTGGAGGTCAAGATTCATTGCCATATATACGGGGTGGCCAGTGAACGGTTGTGCAGCGCGAGCAGTCGGTTTTTTCAACCAAGAAACTCGCTAGCAGACGCTGCCTGTGTCGGCGTCGCGAGGCGAGAGAAGGAGAGGGGGGGAGCGTAGGAGAGGAGAGAGAGAGGAGGGGGCGCGCATGCGCAGTGGGAGTGTGGACGCTGCGGGCAGAGATGCCTAGAGAAGAGAGGGGGGGGAGCGTAGGAGAGGAGAAGAGAGGTGGGACGCGCATGCGCAGTGGGGAGTGTGGACGGCGCGGGCAGGGATGCCTAGAGGAGAGAGGGGGGAGCGTAGCAGGGGGAGAGAGGAGGGGAGGCGCATGCGCAGTGAGGGTGTGGTTGCCGCGGGGAGGGATGCCTAGAGGAGAGAGAGGGAAAGAGGAGGTTTTTTATTTTTATTTTTTTTAAAGGGTTTGCGCATGCGCAGTAAGGGTGGTCACTCCGCACACCACCACCACCGGATTAAGCTTCGCCATAAGATGCTTCACATCTAACACCTGCCGGCGCGCACACCTCCTCAACCTATCCTCCTCCTCCTCCTCCTCCTCCTCCGCGGACAACGCCAACGCCGCACAACGCCAACGCCGGATGCCTGACATAGCCCGACTATGAAATGCATTCGCATTTAAAAAGTTCCTGGCTACGGGCCTGGTCATACTCCCCAACCGCGCTCGTACATTGGACGCCCGCAAGCACAGGACAAGAGTGGTGAAGAAATTGAAGAAATATAGACGAACGTCGTTTTTATGAGTCAGAAAGCGCAGTAGGAGCGAAGATTTGTAAGCTCGAATGCTAAGCATCGTAATAAAAGGGGGGAATAATGCTGTCGTGGTCTGTTCTCTAAAACGTTTCTTTTGCACACAACAAACCACGCAATATCTAGGAACACCAAGCTGCTGCTTTGTTTATACAAAGCCCCATTGTTCTTAAAATGGTGTGCATTTATGGAACAGGAAGATAAGTGTTAGGCTTGTTATAAATAGTATTGAGATTACTTCACTGCTCAGTGGGCAGCAAACTGCGCAGATGCACAATACGTACCACACTTTGTTTAACAATACCTAACGCGCATTGTTTAAGAGGTGCAAGATGTGCATTAGTATAACCAAACTGACAAACTGCCAGGCTATAGTGTGCGTCGTTTGGCAATTCACGATAGGACGCAGAATGTACTTCAGAAAGATTGTGGTTTCCGCAGTCTTCGTTGTCGCAGTGTCCGGCTATGGGTGCGAGAGTAAGTACCGTCTCGTGTAAGCATGCCGTAGGAACATGTCAATTAATATTTCTTGCACAGTTAAATTCTTCTTATCTTAACATCACCAACAAAGTTCGCAGAAATGATAGGTGACTCAGCTGTTTCTCCAACGTCCGAGTTCAGATTGCGGTTATGGTGTTCGGTTGTTGACACGAAGGTGGCGCGTTCGATGGTGGCCGCGGTGGTCGCATTTTGATGGAGGCGAGAAGCTAGGGCCCATGCTCTGTGCGATGTCAGCGCACATTAAAGAGCACCAGATGGTCGAAATTGCCGGAGTCCTCCACTACGGCGTCTCTCATTATTATATCGTGGTTTTCAGATGCTAAGCCTCGGATATTATTATCGTATTGGAGCCCAGATTCGAACGATTGCAATATGGTGATGTCACTCATTCCATCACTTATTTAGTGTGAGCGTAATGAAATTCGCGTGTACCCCTTCGACTATGGCAACAAAAGATTATATGAGGCATGGCAGGAAAATAATTAACTCATACGCAAGCAATTAAGCCCTGTACCAATGAATGTTACGTCAGGAGACGAACAAAGGAAGCAGACCACAGTGGAGCCCAGAGGCTTGTACCTGAGAGGTAAAATATACGCAGGTTGCTCCCGCACAACAATATGCACAATAGGTCTTGCGCGGAGGCATTCTTGCAACAGCTGAGCCACGACTGCGCAGATGGCCCAGCAAGCACATGCAATGTGCTGTGGAATGGCCCCTCGCACAGGACCTAATCGTTTTTGTGAGAGAAATTACCCGTCAAAGTAGTCAAGTGGTTATGGTGATTGACTGCACACCCAAAGGTTGCAGGATTGAATCCCGGCCGCACCGGCCGCATTTCTGCGGAGGCGAGATGCTGGAGATCAGTGTACTTAGATTTAGACACACGTTAAAGAACTGCAGGTGCTCCCATATTTCGGAGCTCTCCACTACGGTGTCTCTCATAATCGTATCGTGGTTTATTACCGATAATAACAATAATAACAATTATTGTTATTATCGGTATGAGGGGTTACTTATAAGGACGGGCTATATCTCGGAGCATTAATCAATTAAAAATGTTTGTGTGGCGCTGCAAACATATACGCCGCTTATTGTGCGGCACTGACCCGCACAAGGCCGCATACGCTGACATAAAATTTATTTAAGAGATTCCGAGAAAAGCAAAATATGTTGCAATTACAAGGCTAACCACTGCACGAGTCCTTGGAACGTACAGTGGTTATTAGCACTGTACCGTATTACCTTGGACCATACGATACTAGTAGTAAGAATATTGAATTAAAAACACCAGAGGCTTTACAATTAACCGCAATAAAAATGCGGACGCCATAGTTGCCGTGAAACCTCGTTAAGCGTACACAGAAACGCTGCTTCTATGCCACGGAAAGGTAAACTAAATTTCTCAATTGACAAAGTCACAAAACATGAGAATGACTTCGGAAGCGTAGTTAGCCTAAGCAAGTTCAAAATGTGAGCTTTTTTATTGATTCTAGTAGCATATCTTATTTATTTTATAGTGACTTACATTCGCCAGACACACCCAATCATGAGAAATAAGGTAATGAGCGGCTAAGCTTCGCAGTCACCTATTGGGAAGATAAAACCTCTGGCGTGCTTTCCGGTGCACCTAAATATGCTATATGGTATTGCTTTGGGTTTCCATGCTTAAGTGCGGTCACCTAACCTGAAAATATAGCCCACAACTTCGCGCTTAGCTAGAGCATGCTGTAAACGCGGCTCCTCCAAAACAATACGCAGGACAGCCAGGTATATGGATACATTCACTGGAGACATCGAGGTAGACATCTATGTATTAGCCTTAGGGGTGTGCGAATATTCGAGTTTCGAATTCGAATCGAATAATACCTGATCGAATAGTTCGATTCGACTTTCGAATAGCTGGTATTCGAAGTTTCGAATATATCGACAAGGCGAATATCAAAAGCGCGACAAAGGCCAATGGTGCAACTTGGTTAGGGTGGGCGGCTAAAAAAAAGCTAACGTCTAAAATGCTACTACTCGATATTCGATTCGAATTCTATATTTCTGGCCACTATTCGGCACTATTCGATTTGAATTCGATTCGAAATCAAATTTTACTATTCGCACACCCCTAATTAGCCTTCATCAATTAACCTTACATGTCAAGAAAGAGGCCTCCGTCACGTGCGTGCAACCAACCACCTGATATTTTAAACCCACGCTCTGTTTATGTACTTGGAGACGACGGGAAAAACTTATTTGACCTTGACGGAAACTGTTGTTCGATGGTGGAAGATATATAACGCAGGGTAAAGTAATGACAACATCCCGAACACAGCAAGTGCTCTGAAATAGCAAAACGACAATTTTATAAGATAATATACAACGCCTTTATTTTATTTTTTTTCAGGATAACGCTATTACATGAAAAAATTGCAACAGTTCGTGATTGCATATTCATACTGTTTTGTTGTGCGCTCAAAATTTTCAATATTCTTTATTTGGGTGAACAAAAATATTCTTTTGGGAATTTAGTGGAAAACATGTTCTACCCTGAGCTCGATTACAAGCGATATTCCTTAGTGCCCTCCATTTTAACCTTAGCCATGAAAGTTCTTACAATATACTCGTGCATACGAAAGCTGTGCTTCTTTCAAATTTTGTGCGTCACCTTCGGAGACAATGAGGAACACAGGAAGAACATGTGCAGGGGCGAGCAACAAAGGCTAGCCTCAGGTGCATTGCAGGGTCGACTGCGATGTTGTATAAGAGCGAGTAACAAATACGAGACCGAAAATCGCAGCTGCTCGCGCAAACAAGGTCATTTTGTAGTCATTACCTCTGGATAATATTCTCAGTTTCTCGTGCGTCGTCGAAGGGTTTTACAGCTACTACTAATAATAGTAACATCTGAGGGTTTACGTCCCAAAACCACACTCTTAATCAGGTCCTAGCTAAGTGCTGGCTATATCCAGGAAACTAGACAAAAAAATGTCCGGTTTCCTGGCTATATCTAGCACTTTAAGCGGGACCGAATTAAGAGTGCAGGATATGATTATGCGGGACGCTGAGTGGAGGACTCCGGAAATTTAGACATTGTCGTTTCCTTTAACGTTCACTCACATCGCACGGTACACGGGCCGCCAGCATTTCGCCTCCACCGAAATGTGACCGCCGCGGCCGGGATCGAGATTTGGCAACTACTTTGTTAATAACTGGCCCCTCCTAAAAATGATACACAGCACCTGAACAAAAATTGTCGGCCAGTACACAACATATGTCAAGCGAACATTAATTCCAGCTTTTCCCGACTTGTCTGGGGCTGGTAGATTGTTGATCTCCGAGTCATGCTTGCTAGTGGCCCAAAACAGACCTGTTCCTGGTATCGTGCTGACGACTAACCGAGAGCATGCAAAGCGATGCGAGAATTCTGAATTAGTGTTGCAAAACGGAACCGTTTGTTCTCGGTCCGTAAGGCAGCTTCCAAAATATTCGAGACTTCCTCCACGGAAGCCATAACGTTCTCATTTGTCAAGTAGTATACCGTGCTTAACGATGTCGAAGGCTTTTCTCACTTCAGTGAAGACGCCAATCACTATAATGTTGTTATCTCAAAGAACTAGTACTGCAGTGGAAGTTGATATATTGCTCCAAAAACCATGTTGGTTATTTTGTAGCACAGATTCTCGATCATGAAAGTTCAGTAACCGCATTCTATTCCTTCATAACACTGCTATGCCTTGTGATAATATCGTCGTCTATCTCTCCGGTGTCATTACTTCCCTGCCATCTCCCTGTTATCATTAAATTCTAAAGGAAAAACTGATGGGCTGGTGGGTAGCACAAAATTCGCGCAGTAGCGCGAAGAACATCATCTACGGTGTCCATTCTCGTTCTTTTACCGTCCATGTGTTTCTTCGCGCTACTGCATGAATTACGATCTAGTTGCATCGTTCTTAATCTTCTGCGGATATTCTTTCCTTGTCATGTCGTAGTGTAGCGCCTTTATGACCGATCGCTGCCACGTATTTGTCATTATATAATAGTCGTCACTGGACCCTACTATTCCCTAGTTCTTTCGCCTTGGTGCATACGTGGCTCAAGAAAGCCGTCGTTATTATGACGCAACCGTCATTATACTTCATCACCATGCCATCATCTTTATTTCATCATTTTTATTACGTCAGGATATTTTCTCACCTACGCCCCCATTCCGTCACGTTGGTCAAGGAGCTCATTCTCTAACCCTAAGCTTTTATCATTATACTGTTATCTCCAGCAATGCATTTCACAGCTCATTACTTAATTCACTCCATTTCACCATTCACTATCACAATATTATCATTGCGCAATGGTCATTATGCCAGCATCAGTCATGAGCACACATTGTTGTTCGTCCGTCGTAATGACACTCTTATAAGCATGTATTTAACGCCATATCGTTCTAGTCAATCCGCAGTCGTAATGCCATAGTCAGCAATGTATCTTCTTCATACTTTTTATCACGTCATCGGGGCTATGCTGTTGCTGTCATGAGGAGGCGAGTGTTCGTTTTTCAGCATACTGTCATTGCTATAACGTCGTTATACGCTTGCGTTTGTATTTTAGCTCCCCAAACCACGATGTGATTATGAGGTACGTCGTAATTCTATCACATTCACATGAGCTGCTGCAACACAAAAGAAAAAAATCGGTGAGGAAAGGCCGGAAGATTCACTGGATGTGCGTATGGTCAGCTACCTTACACAAGCACCCGCCACGGGGGGTTTAGTGGATATGGTGCTCGACTGCTGACCTGAAGGTCGCGGGATCAAATCCCGGCTGTGGCGGCCGCATTTTCGATGGAGCCGAAAATGCTTGAGCCCCGTGTTGATGGATTTCGGTACACGTTAAGGAACATCAGATGGTCAAAATTTCCGAAGCCCTCCACTACGGCGTCCCTCATAAGAGTATCGTGGTTTTGGACGTTAAACCCCAACGATTGTTATTATTAGTATTATTACCCTACACTAGCGTTAAGTAAATTGGGATCAGAAAGCGAGAAACAGAAGTGGAGATCTGCTTGCACAATTAAGTTTCATACTATTCACCTGCATTTCATCATAATATCTGGGCTCTTACGTCCCAAAACCACGACATGATTATGAGAGACGCCCTAGTGGAGGGCTTCGGAAATTTTAACCACCTGGTGTTCTTTAACGTTAAGTCACATTGCACAGTATACGGGCCTCTACCATTTCGCCTCCATCGAAATGCGACCGCTCCGTCCGGGATCGAGCCCGCGACCTTCGGGTGAATTGCCGAGCACTATAACCACTGCGCCACCGCGGCGGACTTCCAAAGACAAACCCGTCTGTCAGATGTAAAATTAAAGCCTTTAATGTAATGGCTGCAGCGCGTAGGATCCCACACATGTTCTTTCTATGCAACGCAATAATCCTTTCCGCATTTGCGTTATGGTCCACAACGTCCTGAACGCACCTTTCGTTACATGTGGATGTTGTGTGCAGAAAGTTTGCAGTATTAACTTCCCCCCCCCAAAAAAATGGAGTCCGATAAAGTAGTAGTGGTCGTTTCTCCAAAGGTTGATCACGCATTTGCATATACATTTGCCACTACAAACGCAGCTTGGCAGGAAAAGCGAATAAAATGTGCTACTGTTATCCTTTTGTTCGCACAGCAGTTCCCCAATCATTGTTGTGAAGCAGATGGCTTCGAGTTTTCAATAATTCGCAAAAACGTTTTGCCTCACGCACAAGGACAGCAGTGACGCTTCCTTTATATCGAACAATAGGTTCTCTGTGCGATATCAAGGTACAGATTGCGGAGGCTGCAACCTTTCCCGCAAGGCCACCTTCTGCGCTAATATGCGGCATAGTTGAGATTGGAATTCTTTGTACAGCGGCGTGCCACGCAAAATGCACCAAATAACCATTGCCCTAGCCGCCCTCTGCGTCGCCGTGGTAAGAGGGAACAGTACATGCCACGGTATGTGACCTTTTTTTTAATCATAACTTCCAATAATGTTTTATGGGCGATGATGCACCAATCCTGAATGATGTAGTTTCCATTCATAGGTCAGTGTCTGATATGGCGGGTAATGTTATCTTCAAAGACATCAATTGGTGAAGACAAAATGACATCGATTTGCTATCTCGAAACTCACAGAAAGGGTGCTCTCGAACAGGCGAGTGTTTTCCACAGCTTTGCGTAACTGAGCAGGCTGAGGAGTTCAAAGTTTGTTACAAAAGCATTTATTGCGTTCAGATATCATATGTTGTATAGTATGAGCAGCCTTCTTTGCCTTCCTGAAGCAATTCCTAAAAATAATAAATTGATGCGAGCCGAGCAAGGTTGCACATTTTAAGTTGACCAAATTAACTGTCCACAACACAGGAAGGTCATAAAATTGTGCATTTACATAAACAATTATTGTTGAAATTGTTAATTAATAGATACTTCTGTCCACATGATTCAGGTGTTTTCGTGTGCTTCTCGTGTTTCATGACAGCTGTGTTTAAATTGCGAGCTAGTACCAAGTGACTGTTGCGGGAATACCTCGTAGAACTCTTTTGTAAAACCTGTACGCTTCTTGTGCGTCAACATTTAAGACGTGTGAACATTGTTGTTGGCAGCGGGTGAACACTGTTCACGTGTGAATATTGCTGTTTTGAATGGACACTTTCTTGCGTAATGGTTCGTATTGCTTTATGGTTATTGACGACGTCATAATGCAAATTATTAAGTAAAAAAATTGGAATAGCCAGAGCCATACCAAGGCATCAAGCGAAAGATATTTGATAAGAAAGAACCTAGATTTTAAAGGCACTCTGATAGGAAAATAAAAATTAAAAAAAACGTCATAATGTAGAAATTCAGTGCAATTATTGTCCGAAATGTGAAATAGGTGCAAGAAGCACCGAAGTAGTGTTTTTTAGGCAATCACAGTAGCTTCACCCAATTTCTTTTAATACCAACTAATGAATAAATCTGATGCAATAGTGCGACCATATTGTCGAGCGCATTGTTATCTCACACGCTTCATAGATGCGCTCTGGCACAAATTTTGAGCCTTGAGCAGCGCCGGTGCAGCCACATTCAATGCACCACGGGTGGGGTATGCAATTGATGAATGTAAAGAGTAGTACGCATCATGCAAACTAACCCTCCCTACAGATTTTCTTGCACTGTTCAACGGTGACAGCAAGCATATAATTAGCAAAGACCGCTACCAATCAATAATTTGTGCTTTTCGTAAGCCAGTAACATTGTTAATTGGACTTTTGAGTTTTATTTAATGTAGAAATGTTCAAGCAAAATTATGGAAATGTAAAATAAATTTGGTCATGATTTTTTTTTTGTATAAGCTGTCTATATACCAGAAACATTTATACAGCAACCGCTTCAGCCTTCGTATCTTATACCAGCTTCTGTTTTTTCGACATCTCGTTGTTATTTCCGGGCGCCGCTTGCAAAAACAAAGAAAATAGTCCGCCTTTTATATTCACAAACACCTGCAAGCATATTCAGCAAGGCCAAAGCTTTCATACGAGACAATGAAAGCAAAATTTCGTGCACGAAAACAGGCGACAAATAAAGGGGACAATTTCAGTGTATTCCAGTATTATACCGCAAACGACAAACTTATTATTCTGCTAAGGTTGCTACATGTGAACGTTATATGCATAAAGTACTATAGCTTTATGAATTATTCCATATTGTAGGCAACGACATTTCTGGCTGTTCTTACAACACCTTGACGCAACCATGCTCCTGACAATTGTCCTTGTCTTGGCGCATGTTTTGTTGCACCACAAGCGCAAAAAAAAAGACACGTGAAGGTGCTCCAGGAATGTAGACGATTCTGATTTCATGCACGATAGAACAACGCTTTTCCTGCCTCGTTCTTATCAATTGAGAACTTCCTGTAAAACTGATGACATCACACTGCAGTTATTGTTTTGCTTCCGGTTTTCCTCTTATTTCGTGTTTTTTTTTTTGTCTGATTGCTCTCTTCCGTTGGTTTATAAACGTACCCTTCTTATATTGTTTAACCTGTTCGTCATCTCTTTCACTCATGATTTACAAGCACGACTATCTGAATCAGATAAGATTATTGATTAAAAGAAGGAGATAAAAAGCCAATTCACTAGTCCAATACGTTTACGCTATTCTTTCACAGGATTTCATTCGAGCGGAACCCGTTAATGCCGTGATTCGATCTGGGGATTGCGTCCTTTGCTTTTAAAAATAAAAATTCAAACATGTCAGCACTGATGTAAGTGTGGCAGCACCTAAAACGTATATATCACTTATTATGCAGTTCTCCTGCCTTGTTGAGCTCACTGAAGTGATTAGATAAGATACAGAAATGAAAAACTATCGAACACGAGGTGTTTCTAGAGCCAAAGTTTGGACGAACGAACTTTTGCTCAAGTCTGCAACTTCCTACCTAAGACCATGTTTATGGTTAGTGTGCCTCCTCCAATCTAAACAAACAAGAAGAAAATTTGTAGTGCGAAAACGAGGTTCTGTGGTTGGTGACACGGAGGGGCCGGCGTGTTGACTTGTGTGAGCCAAAAGTAAAAAAGGAAATAGGCTAAGAAAAAAGTGGGGTTTTGAGGGGGGAATCCACATCGAAAGGGTAGAAGGGAAGGAAGATGTTTTGCTGAATTATTAGCTGACATTCTGTCGACAGCCATGATTGAGGCGCCTCTCTGTTTGAAAAATTTCAAGCAACTGTGACCACTACTTAACGCATTTTAGCTGTGTTTTAGGGTCAATTGGTTATATTATGGGGCTTTAAGGACCCCGAGAGCGAAAGTTTTGCTTGCGACCTATGTACCGTAATTTGTGTATTTCTGTCTGGCTATCCGGAAATTGAATCGTAAATGCTCTAACGCATCGTATAATTGATGTTATCGGCGTTAATTGAGACCAATATTGCGTCTGTTTGAAACGCCCGCCTAAATACCACAGGCAACTAGCGCCCCACAGTTGGGAGCCCCTGAGACTATGTGCGCTCAAGCTGCGGTGACGCTGAACGCGCCGTTTTCAAATCGGCGGACCCGTACGCGGTGAAGACTGAAACGATGTGGGTGCTTTGAGCATGTCCTTCTCAGAAAAAGAAAAGCATTCCTGATGGAAGCAACCAAAACCACCGTGAGAGCAGCTCGACACCAGAGCGAGAGAGCCCCGTATACAGTTAAATCAAACAACACAAATATCTTGAGGTTTCAATTTTGGAGTCAGCAGTCCTTTAACGTCCAAAACCAACTCAGCCAATGAGCGATGGCTCAATGGGGTGCTCTGGATCCGGTCACATCTGGGGCTCTTTAATCGGCACTGATACCGCGCTGTAAAAAGGCATTACCATATCGAATCCGTCGTCATGTAATTGCCGCGACAGTGATCGACCCTAGTATTTAAGGCCAGAAGCAGAGCCCGCTAACCACTGAGCCACCGCGAAGGCCGCGTTGTGCTTTTGAGGTAAAGGGGACAATTGGTGCGAAGTGGGGGGCGGTTGCGGAAATTTGTAAGGAGCACCAACTTGAACAGCGGCATGATAAAAACTCCCATTGAATTGTGCATTAGCACATAACCAGCAGCAAGCTCAATAAAAGGGCGAGGTGCAAAAGCAGAGAGGTTGACCAGTGCCGTGGCCTAATAGAGGAAAATGGTAGTTTTTTTTTAAAAATAAAATCCAAGTAAGTTCTTCCTGACAAATACAGTACAATATATACGTGCACTCCAACATTAAGTGCATATGTCAAACCAAGGTCAATCCAGATATCGAAATACTGGTAAAAAAAACATCAAGAAAAAGGAACAACGTACTCTAGCATGAACTGAATATACTGTAACTGTGTGTTTACAATTAAATCTAAGATTGAGAAATATACGTTCAAATGATGTACATTCACTGTTAAGAAAATTTCTGAATGCATATGTGAAAGCTGTAATATCAAATAAATATTTCTAGCTAATGCGACACCTTCATACTGAAGTTTACGTGTATTGCGTTGAAGGGTGCCACACCCCAATATGCGGTGAAAATGAAGTTCCTGTGCGGGGCCACCCTCGGCGGGACAAGTTCTGCAGACCTGTTTACACACCGCGCGAGGTGTTCAAACAACTCCGTAAATGTGTGTGCAAGCCCACTTACGTGCGGAACTCCTGGAACGAGTGCGTGCCGAGGAAGCTGTGCAGACGCTGCAAATGCCGGATTCAGAAAGACTGGCACATGTGCTCTTCAGCGTGTCCTGTGACGTACAATATGAGAGTACCTCTCTGCGGCAAGATGTGCGTTCCGGGATGCGACTGCCCTCCAGGATGGGTCGTGTGAGTTAATATTTCTGTTTCCTGATTACTGAGAAGCGCCAAGGCATCCGATATTCCTGTAGTAGTAGCCTGGCGTTGACGCCATTGTAAAAGTTTAAAATTTGTTACACTGGAGTTAATGAAAAAGACGACGTAGTGTCCACGTATAGTCTTTTCGGTCGTTTGCTACTGGGTCTGCCTTTTCTCCATGGAGCTAGGTCAATACACTCCTAAAACATTACTTTGTAGCACCAATGAAGCGCCGTCTAAACTATCACCGACAGGAGGTGGCACCGATAGATAAGAAATCGTTTTGACGCGTTGATTAGAGATAAGTGTTAGAATACTGGCTATAGCCATGTACATGAGACCTTTGTGATGTGATCTGTGACAGCACTAGTTATCCCAATAAAGGTGGATCTCACTGAGACTCACTCAACATATATATTTGTCGCTTAGGGCTCACTCGGACTCAAAATCACCAATATTCTCCTCAACCAGACTCACTCGAACTCCTACTCATTAAAATTTTCCTCAACCGGACTCACTCGAACTCAAGCTCACCAAAAGGGCCCTTTGTAAATTCCCAAGTGCGTTCCGCGAAAGCTTGTGGCCATTCGACTGACTACGCCATGTCTCTTTTTTTTTTTTTGCATAGATAATTAGGTGTAGCGTTTAGTATCGGGAGAATCCACAGTATTGGGGCGCTTCTCGCGCCATCTGGTTGCCGCTTAAATGGAAAGTACTGTTTGTCAGCGAATATAAGCACTACGCATATTATTAATGAAACGTTTGTCGTTACTGTTCATAATATTATGTTTGGCTGAGCAGCGACGTCAGAATAGCGAAAGAAATTTACCAAGATGTTCAAGTTCACGAAATCAAACCAGCGACACAATTTTGGGTCTGTATCATGACGGGGAAGAGATATCTGGGCGCGGACAGGGCCGTACAGACGGAGAGACGGACGTGAGCACGAGAAATTAAAGGCTTTCGCCTTAATAAATGATACCTGCAGTGTAAAGAGGGAAAAGAGGGCGGCGATGGCAAGCGGAATCGTTACGAGAGTGGAATTAGTCGCTCATGATGAACGGTTACGCAAGGGGTAACCTAAGAGAGATAGGAACGGCTCAGCGGTCATTAATCAGAGCAATGAATGACATCTAACTGCGATACTACACTGGTGACGGCGAAACTGTCTAGAGTGTACAGTTCATAAGCCTTGAGTCACCGAGAGTGTTGTATCAGAAGCAAAATGCTTATCGCTCCAGTCCCAACAATGTGAGAGATCCGCACAATCTTAGAGAACTTAGTGTTCGTCAACTGCATCCACATTGTGGTAAGCCTCTATGTGGTTCAACATCATTATCGCCAAACTCGGTCACCGAGTTGCCCACGGTTGTGAGGAACGTACTGTGTCTACGTACAGGTATATACTCGGCGACAACATTTCTTGACAGCACTGTGGAAGCTACGGAACCAAAGCGCATGCCTGCTACCATGCCAAAAAGTAGTACTAAGTTTACCAATAATTTTCTCATTTTGCCATGCTGAAATAAATACTGCTTTATTTATTATGAATCAGTTGCGGGAAATCGCAGGTAAAACACTGATATTGTTCACCTCGCAAGAATGCCTGCCTTTTCTCTCCATTTCTTAGACAGCCCCACCATTTCAGCCCACCCGTTCCCCAAACAAACATTGCGCCCATGACGTCAGTGCGTGCCCGCCAAGGCGCTGTATAGTTATCCAAGAGAAATATACTCGTAATAAGACACTGAACAATCGAGATGCTTTTCCCACTCATAATTTTACATGTATATCTTTTCCTAAACGCTTAACGATGTGAGCGAGCAAAACCAAAACCATCCGCAAGCTGCCGTACTACTTGCGGAGCAATACAAATGTGTAGAAGCGCCGCCTCCGTAGCCTTCGCTCCAATGTCAAGGTAAGTTGTCGCCGAGTATATTCTCGAGTCAATGACGACTTCGCTCCTCGTATGACACTGCTAAAGCTTTGCAGGACGCCCAAGGCAACAGTGTTTGTTATCATACGTTGAGCCAATTTATTTCTGCTACAGGATGAAGGTACATGCCAGTGATGTCAAATTACCCTTCGAACATGCTAGGTTTTTCACTCCTATGCCTGTAAAAATCTCCGTCTTCACATCGATAGCCCCGACAGCATTTTTTCTTCCCGTGGCATTGTTGATTAAAATTATATGAGGCACGCAGTATGTGCTACTCATTAAATAAGCTGTTAAAACATGGTGTGAAGAAGGTTATTAATTAAAAGCAGCCTACAAAATGTGCTGTGTACGCAGTACCACGCTGTCGGTGGCTGAAGTTGGTCCAGCAGTGAAAATGTACTTGTGGGCTAATCGGTTCATATTCGCAGTAAAAGAGCGCTAGCGAAAACAGCAGACCAGACCAGGAGGATAACACGTACTTGTCTACCTTGTGTACGTGTCTTCCTCCTCTTCTGGTCTGTTATTTTCGCTAGCGCTATTTTACCAGCAGTTAGTTTTGACCGCAAAGCCTACGAAACACCTATTGCCCCAGGTTTTGACTGAGGAGATCTCGACCGACCTAGTGACCAATGTTGCCGTGGTAGGGAAATGCTTAAAGGAAGACAGATACACAGAAGCTCGGATAGATAGATAGATAGATAGATAGATAGATAGATAGATAGATAGATAGATAGATAGATAGATAGATAGATAGATAGATAGATAGATAGATAGATAGATAGATAGATAGATAGATAGATAGATAGATAGATAGATAGATAGATAGATAGATAGATAGATAGATAGATAGATAGATAGATAGATAGATAGATAGATAGTCTCCCGGAAAGTGATTTATGGCGTAGTAAAACATTGGCAATAATATAACGTAATTGTATGTTATATGCAATCCTTCTCGGCGTTAGTCATTGTCGCCCCTTTATCAAGATTAGGCTACACCACTTAGGCTACACCACTCGGGAGATATAACAGCATGCTATGTTGTAATGTTTGAAAAACGCCCCACTCCTTATCAGCACGAACGAATGTTTTTGTCGAAAGCCATAATTACAATAAAAAACACTAGCCTGTGGGCTTTCTCTATTTGTGCATCCGTAAGCGTGCCGTCGCAATTTCATTGTTTTCATAGCCAAATTTCAGTGTGAACGTTTTTGTGTGTGCGCTATTCTCACCTGTGGAGCTATAATAGCAGATGACACTACATCTTATTTCGTCTCAAATGGTAATTTTTTTAACACCCATACAAATACCAAAGAATCCCTCACGCTTGTTTATGTATTGTATTGTTTTTTCAGAGACTCAAGGAACTGGAAAAGGTGTGTCAAGGCGAAAAAATTTCCTCCAATATGCCCGCCGCACTCTACATTCCAACCTTGCGTTTCCAACTGCTTACCCAGATGCGGCATCATAGCACCGAAGACTTGTGTTACTAGTTGCCACCGGGGCGCTTGTGTCTGTGACGAGGGCTTTGCCGAGTTTTGGGGATACCAGGGAAGAGTATGCGTACGTCAAGAAAAGTGCGAATGGCACCTTCGTAATTTATTGCTACTCATCAGGTCAAGTTTTCACGGTGCTGGAGCGGGTTTGCACGGTGGTGCAATAGGCCCAGGCGGCTTCGTAATAGGTCCATGGGGCGCCATTTTACCTGGAGCTACAGGGCTTTTCCCCGTCAGTGCAGGAATAAATGGTGGCAGCGCTTTCCTATCTACCATGAACGCCGCTGCCGGTGTCAGTAACCACGCGCGAGGGGGGAGTAACGCCTTTTTCTATGACTGGAGCACGCGGCTCCGCCAATGCTCCAAACGGTATAGTGGGTGGAGGCACGCGTGGCATTGGATTGAATGCCCCTGCAAGACCATTAAGAGCTTCTGGTATTTCTCTATCAGGTGTCACTGCGAATGGCCCGGATGGCGCTGGCGTAATTTTACCGAGTGGACCTTCAGGGCCTAATACCAGCGCTGGCAATGCCGCTGTCAGGCTGAGTGGAGTAGGTACACCACTGCCTACTGTAACAGCATCTGGCAGCACTGGCAATAGCGTGGGTGTGCCTGGCATAGGGGTTTTAGGTGGAAATTTAGTCAACATGGGGGGGAGCAGTTGGCGCTGGCCTAAGCCCAAGTGGAGGAAGGGTACCGCTTTCTGTTTCTAGGGGACCCACCGTCACAGGAAATGGGCGTGGTACTGCCCGCGTAGATTTCACAGGGGGGATCATTAGGTGGAACTGGGAGGAATGACAGTGCAGGTATCAGCCTGAGTGGCACAGCATTGCCTATTGCCCCAGGAACTAGTACGGGTCCAGTTGGAACAAATTTTGTTGGTGTGCACTCACCTGGTGTTGAGATAAGGCATCCTTCGGCTACAGGCCTTGTAGGCTCATTGGGACCTAATCGCGGCGCGGGCAGTGTGAACGCTGCAGGTGCATCTTCTGGTGGCGTTTCGGAGTTTCATGGATCCAGTGTTCGTTATAACACTGGAACTGGATTATTAAGCAGCGGTGCGGCAGTTAGCGGGTCTGAAGGCCGCGGTATTGCTCGAGCTCCATTAGTAAGTGGCAGCGTGAGCACCGGTGGGAGAAATGTTGGCATAAACACGGTAACTGCGCCGCTAAGTAACACTGCAAGACATGGGGAATCAGGTGCTGGGGCTGATATGGGAGGTGCACTCCTAAATAGCGGTGCAGGAGTTGGTGGGTCTCCTCTTGGTGCAATACCTTGGGGTGCACATTTACGTGGTAATAGTGGGGTTCTGAATTCTGCTGTAAGCGTTAATACAGGGTCATCAAGCAGCAGTGGCGGAGTAGGCGCTCGTGGTGGTGCTTTTCCTACAGCAGGCGCATCTTTAGGTGGAAGTGCGGGGGCTGGTGGCACCAGAGTCCACGTTGCTAACGCCAACATTCCATCAGTTACCAGGGGATCTAGTTCCAACGCTTTGAGTAGCAGGGTTACGGGTGTACCAACGAATAGTGCTGTTATCAGCACCTCCAACACTAGAGGAATATCCGAAGCAACTGGAGCCTTATCTAATATAAGAAACGGCGCGGGAAGCGCTGGAGGACACTCAGTAGGAACAGGCTCGGGGAGCGCTGTAGCAAATGGTAATGTAGTCGGTAGTTTACGGACAGGAGGCATTAGTACTGTTGCTCATTTGGCGGGAGGCACCGTGCGCTTTATCAATGGCGGGGGCAGTGCTGGGAGCCACGCCATAGCAACAGGCTCTGGTGGCGCGACAGGAATTGGTGGCGTTGGTGCTTCACCCACAGGAGGCAGCGGTCCGGGTACACGTAACGTGGGAGGTTCTGTTAATGTTATCAACGGTGCGGGCAGTGCTGACTGGCATTCTGTAGCAACAGGATCTGGTAGCGCTGTAGGAAATAGTAATGTTGGCGCTGCACTCGCAGGAGGTATTGGGGCTATAACACCTAGCACGGGAGGTAGCGCTAGTGGTATCCACGGCAGCCATAGTGTGACGAGTGGTACCATAGTAGGAGGAGTTGACGGGCAGCCAACCGGTAATGCCATAAATGCCGGACGCCACCACGACGTCTCAGAAGTTTCAACTTCTCGTATTACTCGTGGACCTGTCGGGGAGGGTGAAAATCGCAGTGTAGCAGGTGGAAGCTTGGGAGCTGCTACAAGACCTGCCGCAACTGTCGGCACTGCCATCATGGAAACTGCATCCACAAACGGTTTAATAAGACCTGCCATATCTGTTAACGGATCAATACCAGGAGGAGACATCAGTCCGTCTGGTTCCATTGTGAATGGCGGAGGACATGCCTCACCACACTCAGAGATTTCATCTTCAAGTGGGAACCTCGGTTTAAGAGTTTCAAGTGGTGCTACAGGAACTGAAATGCCACTCTCCAGCTCTTCTGTAAGTCCAGGCGGTGTTACTTCAGGCAGTACTTTAGACAGAGGAAATATCAGCCACTATGCCATTTTGGTTAATTCAGGTGGGTCTGGTGGTCCAGTCGGCGCAGGGAGGGCGCATGGACTTGTACTTGGAGCGAACGGTGCGGTGATATCCGGAGCGACATCTCCACATAGCAATGGTGGATTAGGTGGGCCCAGTGCCACAATACACATTGAGAGTATACCAAACGGTATTGGAACAGGCACAGGAGTTATTGGTGCTGGCGGCGGTACTGTTCGAACAGGTCCAGGGAGTGCACCCTTATCTGTAGTTACAACACCTAGTGGCACTGGAGCCGTAGTAGCCCCAGACGCAACGGCTACGAGCGGTGTCGTAGGAAGTGCCACGCCTCGCGGTAGCGGAGGCGTCATCAGTGTAGGCCCAGTGAGCATAATATTACCTGCTACCACGGGAGCCGGAGGCGCTGTTAGAGGAGTTGCGCCTGTAGCATTGAGCACCACCACACTAACAAGTGGTCCAGGGGCTGGTGGAAACGGGGCGGTAGGTCCAATAGTTTTTGTGAGCCCTGGTGGCGGCGCTGCGACCGGACAACCTCCAGAAGCAACAGCCACCGGTGGCGCCGCAAACTCTGCCGCGAATGTCCTGATTAGTGCAGCCAACACAGGCGTCACTACTGGCGGTATCCGTAGTGTCGTAGTGCATGAAGGCGGTACAACGCCGTTGGGAGCGACGGGGACCGAGAGTTCCACGACAGGGTTACGCTTACCTGGTGCCGTCGAGGCTGCCAACGTAGGGCGGCGAAGTGCCGGCTTGGTAGGGTCAACGGGTGGTTCACACTACAGCAGTGTTATTTATGGCGTGCCTCCCATGACAACACTTTCAAGTGGTAGGCTCCGATCTACTGGGCTAACGAATGGTCGAACCGTTTCAAGTATTTTGACAGATTCAAGCAATAATGCTGATGGAGGTGTCGACACTGGCGAAACCCTAGCGTCGACTGAAGCTGTACGGCGTGTCACGCCAAACGGGAATATCACTGTTTCCGCACACTAACAAGATTAATAAAAATATGTACCAACGCTTGTAAAGCAGCCCGACAGTCTCGAGTCTTTTCTTTTTTTTTTATGTAGTAGACGAACACACTACACAGGCTATATAGCGAAACTAAAGAAAAAGACACTATACTTCCAAGCAAATGACGTGGGGAAGGAGACACTTGTGATTCGGGCCCGTATCTTACGAGGTCTGGCAACGAAATGACACGATATACGCCCGTCTCGCTTTTATTGTTCACGAGAGTACTGCGAGGATGACTGTTGTGACAACCACAAACTAATTTGCTGCGGCTGCTGCCCCGACGGAGCCGCCGCCAGCCGTTTCCCCCGTCCCGCCCGTCCCCGCCCCGTCGCGCCGCAGCGGCCGCAACTGCAACTACGGCCGACACGCGCTCTCGCATAGAATGCCTCTCGACGCGGCGGGCCGTACCATTCTCTTTTTTTGCAGAGTAGTTGGTTTGAATTCGGGAGGCCACAGGTTCGAATCCTCCTCTCGGGCACTTTTTTTTTCTCATATGGCTTTTTTTGCGGTAATGCGTTCTATATCACTTCTTTTACTAATATATTTAGTTATGGCAGAAAGGCACCGCTGTTTCAACGCTGTAGAGCCGTTTTGCGCGGCGCCTCCCAGTAAAATGCCGCTCCAGCGTCCCAGTATCCAGCGCGATACTGGGCCCATAATCCGGCATGGCACTGAACGCTGGTACCCAGCGGCGCTGGGTTTTGCAATACGGGATTCTCTTTATTTTGCTCTACTTTCTGTGCCTCTTTCTTTTTCTCTCTCATTTTCACGTGTCCAATTTTGTTTGACAGTGGTACCTGCGGAACATGGTAGTGAAGCTTCCCAATTCGAGTGGCGCGTAGCCACCTGAGGAGTTTTGCACGATGGCGCACAAGTTGCCAATAGCTTAAACTGCTTCACTGTAAGGCATAGTTTCATGCTGTAATATTTAGAGGAAAATATGGCGCTAGTGTTTATGCGGGCTTCCTTCAGCGGCGCTTGTACCACAATAGAAATGATGGGAGGTACAGGCTTCGGATCTTCTTCTGATGGCTTTCTTTCTTGAGATTCGTGACGCTTGTTTTAACACGATAGCGTTGAAGAGCTCGTTTCGCAGAAATTGCGGCGTCGGCGTCGTTGTCGGCGTCGTTGGTTGTGAGCGAAAAAGTCATCTTGTCCATGACCGAAAAATCGAGCAAGATGCAAATAAAATAAATAATAAACATTTCCTGGTCTGAATGAGGATCAAACCCAGGCCGTCTGAGTGGCAAGCAGGTGTTCTACCGCACAGCCACGCTTCTCCTTGGGATTACATATAAAATAACTTCCTCTGCTTCGAATTGCAGTCAACACAACTTTCATGCTTTACAAACACATGCGTCCTGTATACAGGCGTCACAATACATGTAATATCGCAGCAATATCGCGTGGTACAAGCGTACATTGCCATCAGGCGTCAGAATATGTGAATATCATAGCGACATCGTGGTTTAAAGCCGGCCACCCATTACAAAAATGCACACACATTACTGCGCGTATTCCCCCCAAGGCTACGTAGTGTGTGGATAGCAAGTTCGAAAACATTTCCCGCGCACAATTGCTCGTGGTTTAAAGCATGCTACCCATTACATAGTATGCACTGAGTGATTGAACTACGCACTAGGGACAGGATATTGCTATCGCGTTCAACTCTTAAAGGTGAACCTTAAGGGTCCCCCCAATTTTTCGAGGGTAAATCAAGGTGATACGAAGTTACTTCTGATTAAAAATTGCTTGAATATTTTGTACGTAAAACCTATTGCAAAAAGTTTGCGTGACCGTGAGATAGAAGTGAAACCTGGAAAAATTCAACCACCAGGGTATGCATTGCTCTGCAATTGCGTTCCATATTTGGCATCACAATATAATGCATTATTTTTTTTACAACACTAAAAAAAAACAAGTTTGTTGTTCCCTCAAAAACACGCATTATCTATTTATGGAAATATCAGTCCTGTATTGAGTGAGCAACAATTAACGTATCGTCGGCTGCGATTCCAGGTGCGTCTGTCCATGTGGCCTGCCCCCAACGTATCTCTCGTTTTGTTGTGAAGTCGAGTCAGGGGAGCGTGACGGTGCATCTACTTAGCTTTGCCGTCGGTTTGCAGCCGATTTGAACAAGTTTTGAGCAAGACGCGCGTATAAAAAGAAGTGACCTCTATGCGATATCCTGCACTGGCATGGAACGCTACGTCTATGCGCTGCGATGAGTGGACGACGCTTCGCTAAAACTGTCAAATGCAACCTGCAAAGCTGCAACGTCGCTGCAAACCAAGAGACCTAGCGGTCTTTAGCCTCTTTGAACAGCAAAGGCACCGCTTGAGTTCTTTGCACCACACCCCGCTACCCACGCTGCGCGAAGAACGAGACTGAAACTGTAGAAAAATATCCGTGGACGGCTCGCCAGATAACGCTATATTCAATCCGAAGCCTCTTCTTTCTATCATTCCCATAGTGTTGTAACAATCGCAGCGCTAGTTTACTCTCGAAGTTATTCTATGAAACTCTACGGCTGCAAAGAGAATGAAGAGAGCGCGTACTGTTTCATGATGATGATATTTTTTTACGACGAAGCCCAAGTTACCAACAGGTTCAGCAGATTCGGTGTTAGAATATATTATAACTATCCTTATTTCTAAAGTTTATTTCAGAAAAGAACAAACTCTTTCTATTTGTAGTCAATCCTAACGTGAAGAAGAGTTTCAAGAGTGAGCGGCCCGCCGAGTTGTTGCGTTGATCACGCAGCTTAGTTTTTTGGTCACGCGAACATATATTGGATAATTAGGAGTACCAACACCTGGCACTTATACTCATCACGCGCTTGGGTGGCACAAAGAGCGTCAAGAATTAAGGAGACGAGGAAGAGGAAGGCAGTGTGAGGTCACGGGAAACGGCGGGACGAAGAGGTTAAACAGTTCCGCTGTTAAAAAATACCATTCATCAACTAAAACAATTTCTGATACCCCTCAAAGCTGTGTGTACTTTAGATAAGCTGCTTCGTCGAGGTCAAGGTTCAGTAGTCGCTGCCGAAAAGCGTATGGTACCACATAATGCGCGACCAGGCAGCAAGTTTCAAAATAAACTGCACTTCTTTCCTGGTCAGCTGGAATTTTTCAACGCAGCCTGCATGAGTGACCACCAATCCAAACGTACCATCTCGTACTTCTTGACTGTGAATTGGCACTTTTGTGAGAGTACCATCAATTCAATTTCAATTTCAGTTTTATTTACCAGAAAAACAATCTCGAGGGACACCTGGGCAAAAAGCTGTCGCAGCAGCTTGACAAACTCTTAGAGCCGATATTTTAGTGATGGTCCAGTCTCAAATTATGAAAGTAAAGTTTTGAGCTACATTGAGAAACCTGGCACTTTTATACAAAGGTCACTAGAAAGGAAACACGTAGATGAATTATACATGTTATAAAAGCCTTAGATGCTTCATCAAACGCGAAAGCTGACCGGTGTCCCGCTTCGGCGCCCCCCATTGGCGGCGTCAGCACGAGTGATGCGGGAAATCATCATCACGTGATGACGTTACAATATGACGTCATCATCACCTCATAGATCAACGCTATTTGTTGCGAAACGTGTTAACATAATCAAATGACATCAGTGCTTGCTCCAAGGTGGACCCATTCCGGACGCAGTGCAGAAAGATTGCAATGCCTCCGACCCTGCGGAGGCATTGCAAAACTACGTTAGTTGTAGAAAGGTTTCGAATGGGGGGCTTGGGATGGGGGCTTGGGCTTGGGAATGGGGGCTTGGGCTTGGGAATGAGGGCTTGGGATCGACATAGAAGAAAAATAGGGCGAAGATGGCTTTCGCCTTCCAGTCGACTGAGGCGGATGCATGGGGACCCGGTGAGTTTTTCTTTCAGAGAAAGACCAGCTATAAATGCACCTTCGATATAGTGTCTGTTGTTGAAGCAAAGATACGCGGTGCTTCATCGATTATTGGATCACTTTCTCAAGCAGCCATTCCAAGCATTCAACAGGAGGTCATTGCAGTATGACCAAAAATACTGCTGACTGATTACTAATATGTATTAGGAGCAAAAAAAAATAGTTGCGGTATCACAGCGGGATATTCCGCACTGACCTGCCAAAGTAATACACAGTAATACACAGCGTTACAATATCAAAGGGCCAGTGAACAACCTCGTGCTCCAAAATTTTAGTGAAGAAATAACTGAGCACTCGTACGACATGAACTTGCTGCCGCAAGAACTTTGCGAATAAGTGCTGTATTAAGGAAAATACAGGGTTGATGATGAGCCGCGAGCAGCTGTCGCTTTCGGGGACGCTTATCACATTTGCGGGAATACGCATATCGTGTTCTGCCGCGATTGCTAAGGGCACTGCGCATAGTTGAGCTTGTTAAGCCGTTAGCGGGGTGGCAGTTTTTTTCACGGATGGGGCGAGTCGCGAGTGAACTTGCGAAAGTATACGCGATAGTATCCCAAATGCGTATGATCGAGAATAGTGAGTAATAGCTAAGCGGCTCAGCGAGCCAGCGGACCCAGCGGAGGAGTGGAGGGGGGCCGCGGAGCTCAAAGACAGAAGGAAGAGTAATAGCTGAGCGATTCCCCGCTTGTTTCAGCGGAGCGCATTGCTTCACCACCTGTTGAACAAGGTTGAAGTTACTGTCAATCGAGTGGAGGCTTAACTTGAAAAACGCTCGCACGATCGTCCGCTGCGCACGCTTCGCTGAGTGGACGAAATGAGCGGGCGAGCGGCTCGCTCCTAAAAATGCTGGCTGTGCCAGCGTGCCGCGCATGCGCAGTTGGCGTCTCCGCTCGTTCGCCGGGCCCTCTGGCCCGCTGAGCCGCTTAGCTATTACTCTATAATATCACTTCCGCTCTTTGGCAAACCTAACCCCATATTTCCAAGGGGCAATGCAGAAAGAACTGACGCTCACGCGGCGTAAAGTTTCGTTTGCTGCCACGGCGGTAGCCTTTCGTTACGTTTACGATGGTTGTCCCAGCGTTGGATTGTGCAATATTCGGGTTGTCTCGGGATTTCAACACACGTGACCACGACACCATTTCCTGTCACGACCGGAACTAGCTGACTGACCTCTGGCTGCCAGCGAGACTGCCGAAGTTCGAAAATCGAAGATTCCGTTATGTTTTCTTTTTGAGAAATAAATGTTTTCTGCCCTTGCATCTCAATATGGGCTTATCAGCGTTAATTTTACTGGAATCGGATCGTACGTTGTCCTGGATGGTACGATTATTTTCCGTGTTTTTTTTTTTTTTTTGAAAACGTATCAACGAGGTTCTTACTGTATATATACCGCTTCCTGGTAGACGGTATATATACCGTCTACCAAAACTTCCCTGACATCATTTCCATCACGACTGTGACGTCGTTAAAATGCTAACGAACTGATAACAAAGGCAGACCAGAAGAAAAACTTCGCTAATTAAGATTAGCGAAGCTTTTAGGATTAGGATTAGCGAAACCCACGACCTCTCGGTTTGTAGAGATAGGAGCCGGGTGCTCAAGCCACTCAGATACTGACGCTTTTTTAATTTATTGCCCGTCTTAGACAATGTACAATCCAAACATGTCACAAAATGCATTTACATCCTTAGATAACACACAAAACATGTCATGCGTCCTACTTGGACTGCGGTTGTATCCCTAAAATTCCTTCAAGGCGGCCGGAGGCTCTATCCTCGACAGCCATACGGGTACACACTCCTCCACTTTCATGTTTACAATGAAAGCTGGCATATTTCGCCTCAAGTAAATACGCGCTGCCTTAGAGCCCGGATCACACAAATATCCAGCCATCCTAGCCCGCCATAAGCAGTGGAGGCCGCTCGGCATTATTAAGTCAAATGGGATTCCTCCTTCACTATTTATTGCCAGGTAGCTATTCCCATGCGGATCCGACAAAAAATCTTTCATTATTGTTTTTGCAGGATGTCTCAGCAGTACACCCCTTCCCAGTAGGAGAACGTGATTCATGATTTCCGAAGTTTTACAGATGAGGCAGTGTGAAATAAAACGACACCTTTCTTCGATAAAAGTATTTACAGACAGAGTTCCAGAGTTTAGCTTGACGAAAGAACTGTTTACACCCGTAAGCACATGTATGTTTTTTACGCGCATGAGTACATTCTCTCCCGGCCTTCCAGTGTA
>JALIZH010026185.1:0-29487 GCA_030522465.1 Rhipicephalus appendiculatus
CTGTAATTTGTAGGCCTTCATTTCAAATCTCGGACAGCTGCCTCAGTTTTCTACAAGTTTTCCGCAGCTACCTTCCCTCGAAGTTCACTCACCAAGCTAACACTTCTTGCAACCAAATCTCGAGTTTGGCTTCTTGTTCCCTTTAGCCAGTGTGCCGGTGTGCTTCCAGATTAGTTCAGCTTAAAAGCTTCTTGTTTCGCGTAGCAAGTCACCTTGCTCCCCGAGAGCAATGTCGCGGACTGCTTTAAAAATACCGCAGCGTTGAGAAACGGTGTGGCGCTGCATTAGGCTTTACAATTTAACCCTCTGACAGGCTATGTACACAAATCTGTACAGTCGTTCAAATTCGGTCTGTTCGGTCTGTCAACGCCATATGACGGAACGAAGTTGCAAAAAAATTGTTTTGTGGGCATAATATTAATGAGAAATAAGAAATTACACCATCTCCCGCTAAAGGGAACCATGTGTAGATGTGAAGCAGCGGGCGCTAACGCTTACACTGGCGGCGGCGTTGACGCTGGCGCTCATCGCAGCGTTGCGCAGGAGAGAAAACTGGGGAGGCGCAAAGCAGGCAGTGATGGAGCAGTTTTTCCTACTAGAACATGCCAATCGCTGCTAATGGGCAATGAGAGACAGAAGACTCCGACTGGACACAGAGACCCGCACTCCGCTTTTAGTTAACGCGCACGCTGCGAATTTTTATTGTTCAACAACGCACAGGAGAAATCTCCCACCGGGACCACCTTGGAGGTCAAGATCCATTGCTATATATACGGGATGGCCAGTGAACGGTTGTGCAGCGCGAGCAGTCGGTTTTTTCAACCAAGAAACTCGCTAGCAGACGCTGCCTGCGTCGGCGTCGCAAGGCGAGAGAGGGAGGAGCGCAGGAGAGGAGAGAGAAGGGGTGACACGCATGCGCAGTGGGAGTGTGAACGCCGTGGGCAGGGATGTGTAGAGGAGAGAGGGGGGGAGCGTAGGAGAGGAGAGAGAGAGGGGGGACGCGCATGCGCAGGGGGGAGTTAGACGCCGCGGGCATGGATGGAGAGAGGGGGGGAGTGTAAGAGGGGAGAGAGGAAGGGAGGCGCATGCGCAGTGTGGGTGTGGTTGCCGCGGGGAGGGGATGCCTAGAGGAGAGAGAGGGGGGAGAGGAGGTTTTTTATTTTTATTTTTTTTAACTGTTTGCGCATGCGCAGTAAGGGTGGGCACGCGGCACACCACCACCACCACCACCACCACCACCACCACCACCACCACCACCACCACCACCACCACCACCGGATTAAGCTTCGCCATAAGATGCTTCACATCTAATACAATAATGCCAAGGTTTTGTGGGCATGTGGTTTCTGGGCATGCACTTTTCCACACCCTTGTTGGAACTTAATTCAGTCATATGGTGAAGATACACACAAAAAAGTCACAGTTTCACCGCAAGGGTGAAGCAATGAATGCGATAGCAAAAATTGTAATGTTATACGAAGTGAGGCTGGCAGCTAACTCTTTTTTTGGATCCGATCTCACGCAACTCTAGGAAACGCTTGTTTAAGAGAATTCTCTTCGCGTTGAGAGCGCAGCACGTAGAAGGGTACGCCGGCCCGGCCGCCGAGAAGGGGAGATGTGAAGGGGAGATAAAGCGCGTGCCCGCGCCCGCGCTCGTAAAATCGAACGTCGCCCCCCCCCCCCCCGCTCGCTGTCAGCCGCCGAGAAGGGGGAGATAACGCGCGCGTCCCCGCTCGTAAAATCGAAGGTCGCTCGAGGGACCCCCCCCCCCGCTCGCGCCTTTTTCACGCTCACGAATGACGGGCGGGCCCGGTTATATATATACATATACATATACGGCAAATGACGCCGACGCCGACACCGACGGCGAAAACCAGCCGCGAGTGTCCATATAATTGCTATCGCAATAAAAAACGCGAGTCGTGCACCGCTTGTATTTGCTATTTGTATCCAATAAGAGCTAAATAAGAGCAGGAAACATTGAGCTTTTGATGAATGGAACCTCTTGCATGATAAATCTGTCTTCAGCGAATTTCATTTAGCAGCGTACTGTTGCATGTGATCTCTTTACTGAAGGCACTATCATATTCGACGAGTCGTGTGACGTACCGCTTCCCGCGACTCACGTCAAAAGTATAATTTTTCTTTGCTCACCGTGGACATAACCAAAAAATGAATTTGCACTATATTTCTAGCCTGTAATGTCATTCGATTTCCGCAAAAACAGCATAAATGGCTGCAGAAGAAGTAGATATTCAATTACAAAGTAATTAGGAATGATTACTATAACACTCATAAATTAATGTATTACGACATTATTTTTGTTGCAATATATCGTGTGCCTTGAAATAACACTGTATCAATTTGACGCATTTGACTTCTTGACAGGTGGTGTCAGAAAGGGTTAATTTCTCGTGTTCAATGTCCTGTGGAGCCGTTTAGTCACACAGGTTCCTTTTATACGGCGTCAACCTTGAAACCTAACACATGAAGATGTCACGTAAAAAGGTGCCAATGTTGCCTATTGGATGGCGAAGACACTTCCGCAGCTATACACGTAGGTCGCTTGTATTGCTCCGAGATTTACACCCTCGTAAACTTTTTCTATCGCTGAAGCTCCTTTCTTTTATTTTTTTTTCGTCAAACGTGGGGAATGTGAGTAAAACTTTATTACGAGGGGAAACGGTTATTCGAGAAGCGTAGTATCACACGGACGGAGACTTAGGTGTGCTTGAATGGACAGAATGAGGCAGGTCTCCCTCATACCACTTGTACATTTTAGTAAGGGCTTCTGTTCTTTGTCGTTTACGACGTTTATTCTTTATCAGAAAGAGGCAAGGCAAAATAGCTAAGAAAGACCGCACAAAAAGGGAAGCATACGGCGCCTTGCTACGACCAGCCTCCACAATGTGGAGTGCTGCCACTGACAAATCAAAAGTAAGTGATTGTATCACTTCATTTTCATTTACTTAACCCTCACTCGCACAAAGATTTCAAGAGGGCAGTGGGGCACATAAAAATAACAAGAAAGCTAACAAAAAGAACATCAAATTAATAAGAAGTACAATGCATATGACGATACTATGTGAACAGATACAACTTGGTTTCAAAAGCAGGTAAGATGCGAAACACAGGCAAATAGAACTTTAAAAAATTATGCAGCATGCGTTTTACGCCTCATGAAGTATACAATTGTGCAAAGTGGCACAAAACAAGTCATGATCTAAAATGGAAATGATGTCTCAAAGAAGATGATTCCAGTCTTTCGACGTCCTTGGGACAAACGAATATTACGCACAAACTGTTAGTGCGGCAACTAATGACGTGCAAGTCACAGTGATGGTTCAAACGAGCTCAGTGACAAGGTCGTGACGAACAAAGTTTTTAAAGCCGGAGCTGGGCTGAAAAGGTTATACTACAAAGAAAACTTTTGGCGCAGGCAATATTGAGCGTGATCTAAAGTAAGCCAGCGTGGAACCACTTTGAGCCCGACACGGGGAAATCATTTTGAAGAGGGCAGTGTGATCTTACGCCTCCTGGCATTGACAAGTAAAATGTCAAAAGAATGCATGCCATTTCTTGGTTTTAATACATTCATTAAGTGAAAAAAAACACCAGGCCTGCGCGGAACGCGCCGCACAGTCACTGCGAAAGCTGGAACAGCGGCCTTTTAAGAGCCTTCTTTAAATAGTCTTGGGGCAACTACTACAAGCACACTTGCTTGGTACCGACTACGCCATAAATCATCATACATTTTATGTAGTGGGGAAGCGTCCACTATGCCATTTTTTTTTTACACTCTTCGGAAAAGCGTGGTACCCGCTCACACTTGTAAGCCACTATGTGCACTTTGTTGATGCTGTGGATGACGACGATGAAGAATTATGCTGCAGGCTTTTGTAATGCTTGAGACTTCGTTACAAACTGACACGATGCAGGCTTCATGTCGGGTAAGGAATCGTGTCAACATGTGTAGTAAAGCGTTTTAGAGCAATAAAGTAACAACCAGGCGTCACACGATGCGTATTTCTTAACGAGTGGGTCTTTGAATGCTTCAACCCATTACAAAAACCTCGGGCATAATTTTTCATCGTCGGCAGCTACGGACTCCGGCTACCTTGATGTGGAGAGGCTGAGGGTTTTATCACCTCGGCTACTTCACTCCAGCACATTTTGCGAAGAGAAAAGAAAAAAAGCAGTTGGTTACACAAAAAAAATGAACAAGTAAAAGAAACGTACAGCAGACTGGAACCAATAAAGAGGTACAATGGTAATGGACAATTCACTTCCTGGAGTTCACTTTTCAATACAACTTTCACGCGCACAAATTTCCGTCCAAATTCTACCCAAAGTACAGAGACTAACAGATCACTTCGTATACAGCTATCAGGCGTGTGATATGTAATGAGTCAGGCTGTTTGGTGCGACGACAACAGAAATTGAGTTCTTTTTTGCTTGCTGGTATCAACCGCATTTCTTAAATAGCGTAATCTTAGGCAAACTGAATTCTTCTCCAGTTTCAACCACTTATTCACTGAAATAGTGAACGAAGGTATTAAACGAAAATTCATTCCTTGTAATGTCATGCGTCGTTAATATTCTCGCCTCTACATTGAGTAGACGGGATGAATCACAGCTTAGGTGATGAAAACTTTTTTCCACTTTCGCCCGTTTAGGTATTATTCAAACTTATTTCTTTGTCAAAGCAGGCACTGTACTGATTGTGCGGTTTTCGTAAGAAATGTTATGCACTCTAATTTTGTCAATATTTACATAACTGAGCTGTTGAAATGATCGAATATAGATTTTTTTTTAATCTTCGAACCACTACACTTCGTTTGCGTTTCAGCGCAGCGGTACCCTTATTCATGGAACCTCCCGTCCGCTGCAGTTGTTTCAGTTGACAACAATGTTTCTGCAAAAGTCAAATATCTTATCAGTTCGGTGATCTAATCTAGCTCAGTACTTTTACGGTTCCTCAAACGCCAGTGCCATAATCATAGTTTAGTCTGCTTCATGAATTAATCGTCTCAGTGATGCCTTTGAGCTAACTCGTGAAGAAGAGCGAAATAAATATTAAGGACACGGGTTTCTTAATTAGGCGCCGAGTAAAAATAACCGCAAATGCAGCAGCCTTTCGAAGTCTAGTACTGAGCTTGTATTGAATTCAAGGGCAGAGAATAGTGATTTATCAGCAAAGACTCCGTGCTGCGTGAAAAACAACCCGCGCCGTGAATGATAGGGACGTTGCGTTCCTTCTAAAAACACACACATTTGTCACAGTGATGCATGGCTGTCCGCAATTGTTGGTATTATTTCTTTGCGCTTGTGAAATACGCCCATGCCCTAGTAAAGCAAATGTATCGCTTACAGTGAAGTTGTGCAACAGTGGAAACAAAGCGATAATTAGTGAATGTTTCGAAAGCGTTCACTCAGCTTTGGCGTTATTGACAAAAAGCAGAATCATACTATTTGTCCTCATGCCTCGATATAATCAAGCGGTTTTGCGAGTTTATGTGAAGTTCACGCGGTGACGCTTTCCCGCGGTTTTTGCAAACGCGACAGCCTGTCTGGCAGTTGAAGTGCGCCAATTCACAAAATAACAAACTGTTATAACTGTGTGCGTATAGAAATATAGTCAGCACTTGATGCTGATGAGGATTGCTGAACCGAATTATATAAAAAAACGTACTCGTCGCGTCAGATACCTAATCAGATTTTTTTAAAGTCTTCCAGTTTTCTTGATAGCCGAGCGCAAGGATGTCCAAGGCACCACGTTGTGTATATAGCAGGTATCTCGCTCTCCTGTAGGCAACCTGCTACATAAAAACGCAGCTGTATGAAGCCTTCTTTTTAAGACCTCCCTCTTCAAGATATAATCCAAGCTATCGTATCTGCTCTTTTAAAACATTGTGTCTTAAAAGCCCTTGCGTGAGCATGATCGTTTAATTAATGGATGTTTGACGTAGTTCGCAATGAAGGGCTCTTAAGGGGGGAACAGGATTTGATGCCGAAGTGAAACAGAGGCCATAATAATGTGCTTAAAGGTGCCAAGTTTGCTGCGGATGATGTTGATTTCAATACCCAACGGTAGTTTATATGAGTACAGTCGCCCACAAGCACCGCATTGGACTGTCCTTTAAACGATCATTGTCCGCTGAAAGGCGCCCGCATTAGGCGCATATCACTTCGAAATTTGGTGTGTTAGCTGAAAACCAAGAAAAAAATTAAGGCAGCTTCGCACTAGTGGTGGCAAGCCTCAGGGATGTGCGGAGCTTGGAGTCCTTCTTTGTTGCTCTTTAGTTTTTCTTTCTTCTTCTCTTTGTTTCTTTTTCCCTCGTCTCTCTACTTTTTCTCCCATGTACTTTTCTGTTTATTTCTATTGATTTATTTCTCTCTCTCTATTCTTTCTCTAGCTTTTTTTTATGTTCTCTTTCTCTCTTTCTCTTTCTGTCCTTTCATTCTCTCTATTTTTCTCTTTCTCATTCTTTCTATGCTAGGCTTTACTCCCTTAACTCCTTCTTTTCCTCCTCGCACTCCCTTCCCATTCCCACCGCCTTACTATACTATACTAAAATATACTATACTATACTATACTATACTATACTATACTATACTATACTATACTACACAGAGCTATGTTATCCTGTGCTTGCGTGCCATTGGTTTTGACGCTCGCCTACGAATTGTGGATACGGTGGTTCAATAGACGTTTTTCAAGCAATCCCAGAGTGTCCCCGCAGGTGCGCAGACCACTATGGGAAAAGTGTGTACGCCGAGTGAACCGGCTGTTGGGTCGCTGGCTGCTCGTTGGCGGCGTTGGAGCGGTGAGAGCACGAAACGAAAGGAACACCGCCGCTTCGTGACTTTTCTTACATCGTAAATACTACACAATTCCGAACCCATCCGGATGTACCTCTACGCATGAAATGGGATCCCAAGAATTAACGCAGTGCAGTGTAGGTATTACCGAGTGGAATTGTAGTTAAGTGAATGCAGCAGTTAATGCAGCACCGAGTGAATGCAGCAGTTAAGCAGCGTGCGCATTGTCGCGTGCCGCTACCGTCAAGACGTACTACAATATCAGCTGTAACAGTGAATACAGGTTCATTCCACGATTACTTGTAATGCCCGTAATGATACTAATGTGACATGTCGCATTGCCAGAGTTAGTTTCCTGCATGAGAATTTAGTGTCATGGTAACTCCTGCGCTTGCCTACTGCGCTTAGCCGCTGTAGTCTTTAAAAGGTAGTCTCGTATTGCTCACCAGTACGACTATACATATCGACCATGTGGTCACGTACAGTCGTCAGCAAGCTTAACACGAACGCTCCGACGCGTGCCCTGAAAGAGTTTGATTGACGCTAGCGCCGCGTAGCTTTGGGTTCTGTTGCCGAGATGTTACCCATGCATGACGAGATAGTATCCAAGCATACCGAGGTATTATCTCGGCAGCAGCGCCCCACGATTCGCGGCTGGCATCAGTCGCAGTAGTTCACACCACGCGTCGGAGCGTTCGTGTTAAGCTTGCTGACGACTGTACATGTGGGCCAACACGCAAAAACACAACCAGCGTGTTTGTAAAATGTAACATATCGGCGTTAGCTTCAACGAACTGTGACCTTTTGTGGACGCGCAGGCTGTCTAATCAATGTATCTTATTTTACTAAATGCCGAATGTACTCTTTCGCGTAATCTTTAAATCTTAGAGCCTTACCCAATGCTCGTCAACAGTGTCGGTGGATGTTGATTCCACATTGATCCGCGAATTGCATTGACCGTTAGTGCAATGTAGGAAACCAAATAGTAGGTACGTTTTCGTTAATTTATGCTTTAGGGCATACTGGACGCCAAAAGAAAAAAAAAGAAAACAGTGACACTTCGAAACCGCTCAGCTGGTCAAACAGTCACCCCCTCCCCTCCCCCGGAAATACAAGCCAGATGGAAATCGTGTACAGGACGTCGTAGCCTAAAGACAGAAAAAAGTTCATGACTTAATTACGCAGTAGTACGTTAGAACTTGCCACACGCACTTGATTTGCGAATTGCTCGCACGGCGCAGGCGAAGAGCTAACGCGAGAGTCCCACGCGGTTTTCCCATGAGCACTTGCGCGCCCCGTTGGCGGTGCTCGTATGCTTGAAAAAGGTCTATTCCACCTCGCCGAAATTTCCTCTCTTTCACTTTTTATATCTTTTTCTTCTTCCTTCTTCCTCTCTCTCTCTCTCTTTATCTTAATTTTTTTGTTTCTTTGTACTCGTGCTCACTTGTCAGAGTCATTGCATCCCGCACAGAACCAATCGGCGCACTTGTTCTGGGAACGAAGCAGGAGATGAAGAGGAAGAAGAGGAAGGAGAGGAAGGATACTTTCTGTTTACGGGTGCCGGACCAACGGCGAGCTTAAACAGCTCCGCTGTTAAAATTGGTTCTGTTTCTTTAACAATGCGGCAGTTTTCCATATGGCACCTAAATTAACATTAGCGAAAACAGACTCCGTAAAAACGCCACAGGTGCTTTTGCTGTAAACGTCACTGACTTTTCTGTATTTTCGTTTTTTTTACAAGCCGCTGGATTATATAGACAAGCGTGTAACGGTCCCACCTATTTGTGGACCTATATAGAGATATATACAAGTCAGTACTTGCTTTTTTTTTCGTCATCACCATTATCACTACCATCAGCGTCACCTTTTCCGACATCATCATCGTTATTAATCGTTCCAGTCTATTCTCTGTTGTGCGCAGTACCTGGGCAGAGTAAGCTACAGCTCACCCTGTTTCTCTCTTGTGGCTACTACGGTTGCAGATTGTGCCTAAAGAAAGCTGTCGTTTCTGGAACGCCACCGTAAAAATCTATACAATTTAATTAAGTCACCAGCAAGGAATAAACCTCCTTGAAAGGTGAAAATTAGATGCCCAAATTCTATCGTGAGACGGCTGGGAATTCGCTTGCTTCAGAAATATGTAGTGATTCTATTTCGACTCTCTTATACCGTCCCGAAAGCGTTTTCAGAACTCAGTGTTTCTGTATATGTTCGAGAGGTACTGAAAAGAAGCAAATGTGGAGTGTCAGAAAAAAATACGATAAATCCGCTCTTCATCATTAGCCCGAATGGTAACGGATACGCAGAATGAGCCCGTCGCTTCCCGAGTGATAGTGAAAGACTCGAATGCGGCAAACACAAATGCACGAAATTCTGCGAGAAAAAAATTACACCATCTCCAGCTAAAGGGAACCATGTGTAGATGTGAAGCAGCGGGCGCTAACGCTTACACTGGCGGCGGCGTTGACGCTGGCGCTCATCGCAGCGTTGCGCAGGAGAGAAAACTGGGGAGGCGCAAAGCAGGCAGTGATGGAGCAGTGTTTCCTACTGGAACATATCCAATCGCTGCTAATGGGCAATGAGAGACAGAAGACTCCGACTGGACACAGAGACACGCACTCCGCTTTTAGTTAACGCGCATGCTGCGAATTTTTATTGTTCAACAACGCACAGGAGAAATCTCCCACCGGCACCACCTTGGAGGTCAAGATCCATTGCCATATATACGGGGTGGCCAGTGAACGGTTCATTGAAGCCATAGCGCTAAACAGACAGGGACCACAGAAAGAAGACGGGACGCGCGCTACTCACAACTGAATTTTTATTCCGGAAACATGTACTTATACAGCATAGAAAACAGCAAACATCACCAGAAAACCGTATCACACGCGCAATCCTGCATCATTCAGATACGCGATTTCCTTAGCACTTAAAGCAATCGAGGGCGCACTGACACAATTGGCATTTTCGCTTGCAATCAACCAAGCCTCAACAATCTCTGGCGTATCTTTATCACCATTCCTATACAGAACTACACACTCATTGAACAGAGGTTGGCAGCCGCAGTCATTACAATGCACCGATACATGCCCGTCGCGGTAACACTTGAGCTTCTGGTTGTGCTCTCTGAGCCTATCATTCAGGCACCTGCCTGTCTGCCCGATATACACTTTGCCGCACGAGAATGGGAACCGATAAACTACACTTTGTGCGCAGGCCACGAAAGGGCACTGGTGCTTCTTCGCGCCTCCTCGGCGTTTCTTGTGAAAAGGGTCAGTAGCCCTACAACAGCTCATCAATTTTTGTGGAGCGGAAAACACTACATCTACTTCTGCTTTGCTGGCCACCTTCTTTAAGTTGTGGGATAACCCGTGCATATATGGCACGGATACTATCTTCCGCCTGTCCTGACTGCGCCTGCTCGAGCTTGCCGATACTTTTAACTTCCTTAACGCCTTCTCCGCCACTGACAGGAGCACGTGGGCAGGGTAGCCTGCCTCCTGCAGCCGCTCTTTTTGTCTGGAGAAGCTGACCTGCATTCGGTGGGGGCAAGACTTGCGCAATGCATTTAGGAAGCATAGGTTAGCGATCGCGCGCTTCACTAACTTAGAGTGTGCTGATGCATATGGGAGAAGTTTTTTATTCTCGCCCGGCAATTCTTTGCGCTTGCGGATCGGACCACCGAATTTTTGTGGAACGTCACGCTTCCAAGACTGCGCGCGGAAAAGCCAAAGAAGCAGCGCTCTCCGGTGCTACAAGCCGTCAGGACTGCGGGCAATATCACCCTCCCGGATCATGTACATCAAATACTCAGCCTGGGACCCAAGTTCGCCGTAGAACCAAGGAAGACCGCACCTGAACTGCTCTCCATGGCACGAAGCATTGGCAGAGCTGCTCCGGACAGTGAAGGTGTTCGTTGCGTGAGCGAATGTGTTGATGTGTTGTGTCGTAAGAAGCCAGTAGCGACTCATCAACCTGTGCGACGAATGCAGCAATTTTTACGGGACTCTTCGTTATGTGTCCTACCGGCCGACAAGGAGGGAGGCTTTGTCGTCCTCACCGAGGGTGAGTTCAAAATGAAGGCTGTTGAAGCCGTCGCATCTGTTATGAAGCGCTGTGATGACGTCTCGCTGCAGAAAGTAAAAGCGGAGGGAAAAAGGTTGTGTTCTCGCTTTAACCTTTCCGGACTGGCGAAATCCTTCGCAGTTAGCAAGAGTCTCCATTTAGAAGTTATGTTTTCTGTCAAGACTCACAAGGTAGATTGGCCACTTAGAGTGATCGTATCCGAAAGAGGGACGTGGCAAAATGCCCTTGCTAGTTTTCTGCAAGAAAAGCTGAGACTACTACGTACTGACGACCCGTTCTTGGTAAAAAGCTCAAATGAAGTAGTAGAGTACCTCAGTACAAATAACGAGAGAAGAATGTTTGCCTGGTCGATAGACGGTAAAGACTTGTACTATTCCATGCCGCAAGATGCGCTGATGCGTTGTATTGAAGACCGCATAGATGACTATGGCGTCATTGCCTTCCAGACCCTGACAGGAATATCCGCCAGCGGGTTCCTAGAACTACTGGCGTTTTATCTAAAATCTACCTATGTGGAATGTGATGGGACCCTATACCTTCAAAAAGCAGGGGTCTGTATTGGCTCCTGCATAGCCCCTGTCTTGAGCGATTTGTTTCTCGGCCATCTAGACAGACGTATAGAAGAAAAAATGACGGTGCTAAAGATTTTACGCATTTTTAGGTACGTTGACTACTACCTTGTGCTGTATGAGTCTGATTCAGATAACACTGTGACTGATGTGATTTCCATGTTTCGCGAGTGCCTTGACGAGCTAGTTATAACGCATGAAGTTCCTGTTGATAATGTCATCCAGTTTTTAGACATCCAACTAACTTTGACCAGCAGCCATTGTTGTTGGGAATATCACCCTCGCGAGAATAAAAAACTTCTCCCATATGCATCAGCACACTCTAAGTTAGTGAAGCGCGCGATCGCTAACCTATGCTTCCTAAATGCATTGCGCAAGTCTTGCCCCCACCGAATGCAGGTCAGCTTCTCCAGACAAAAAGAGCGGCTGCAGGAGGCAGGCTACCCTGCCCACGTGCTCCTGTCAGTGGCGGAGAAGGCGTTAAGGAAGTTAAAAGAATCGGCAAGCTCGAGCAGGCGCAGTCAGGACAGGCGGAAGATAGTATCCGTGCCATATATGCACGGGTTATCCCACAACTTAAAGAAGGTAGCCAGCAAAGCAGAAGTAGATGTAGTGTTTTCCGCTCCACAAAAATTGATGAGCTGTTGTAGGGCTACTGACCCTTTTCACAAGAAACGCCGAGGAGGCGCGAAGAAGCACCAGTGCCCTTTCGTGGCCTGCGCACAAAGTGTAGTTTATCGGTTCCCATTCTCGTGCGGCAAAGTGTATATCGGGCAGACAGGCAGGTGCCTGAATGATAGGCTCAGAGAGCACAACCAGAAGCTCAAGTGTTACCGCGACGGGCATGTATCGGTGCATTGTAATGACTGCGGCTGCCAACCTCTGTTCAATGAGTGTGTAGTTCTATATAGGAATGGTGATAAAGATACGCCAGAGATTGCCGAGGCTTGGTTGATTGCAAGCGAAAATGCCAATTGTGTCAGTGCGCCCTCGATTGCTTTAAGTGCTAAGGAAATCGCGTATCTGAATGATGCAGGATTGCGCGTGTGATACGGTTTTCTGGTGATGTTTGCTGTTTTCTGTGCTGTATAAGTACATGTTTCCGGAATAAAAAATTCAGTTGTGAGTAGCGCACGTCCCGTCTTCTTTCTGTGGTCGCTGTCTATTTAGCGCTATGGCTTCAATGAACGTTACAAACCAACTAGCCCAAACGTCTGTTCTCAGTGAACGGTTGTGCAGCGCGAGCAGTCGGTTTTTTCAACCAAGAAACTCGCTAGCAGACGCTGCCTGCGTCGGCGTCGCGAGGCGAGAGAGGGGGGGAGCGTAGGAGAGGAGAGAGAGGGGGTGACACGCATGCACAGTGGGAGTGTGAATGCCGTGGGCAGGGATGCGTAGAGGAGAGAGGTGGGAGCGTAGGAGAGGAGAGAGAGAGGGGACGCGCATGCGCAGTGGGAGTGTAGACGCCGCGGGCAGGGATGCCTAGAGGAGATAGGGGGGAGTGTAAGAGGGGAGAGAGGAGGGGAGGCGCATGCGCAGTGAGGGTGTGGTTGCCGAGGGGAGGGATGCCTAGAGGAGAGAGAGGGGGAGAGGAGGTTTTTTTTATTTTTATTTTTTAAAGGGTTTGCGCATGCGCAGTAAGGGTGGGCACGCGGCACACCACCACCGGATTAAGCTTCGCCATAAGATGCTTCACATCTAATAACGTAACTTCAAAGCACTCATCAATACAGTCTCGAGGGAAGAAGACCACATTGTCACGAGGACGTGAAGATGTCGATGAAACCCTCTTAAAGTGATGGAGGAAATGATGGCTCCGGATGATCAATAAATGTGACGGTGTCGCAGAACGGGAGATTGACTCGTAGCCCGTTCACACGATGGTTCGTCATAGCTGTAAACATGTTTCTTTAGCGGGTTCATCACTTTCCCCGCTGTAACCAGCGATGCAAAACAAACACAACTCTTGGCTACGCGAGGAAGACATATAAAAGTAGGCAAAAATGAAATGGAGTTATGAATCATTTTTAGTGAAGGTGTTTCCCTTCAAATAAAGGGTATGTGTTCTTTATAAATATATACGTATGTGTGCACGCATTTTCTCTGCAAGCGCCTTTTGATGTAAATGCTAGAGCGCCACTAAACAGCATACCCATAATTTCAAAGAGGGTGCTTCTGTAGGAGTAGGGTGGTGCAGCCCGTGAATACTATGTCTTTTTTAATCATCTGCGTCCATGGGCTTCTGTAAACTTTTGAAATTTCCTGTCATGATGGACCAGTTCGCCCAAAACAACACATTGTTGCTGAATACGCAGGTATCAACCGGACAGCATACGAGTGTTGTCCAAGGAGGCTTAGAAAACTTGCGGGAGTGGAAATTATCGCTCAAGAGTGAAGCCATGCCCTCCAAAAGATTCTTCTGCTCTCCACTTTCCATCTTCATTTCCTTCTTCCCTTTCCCCTAGAGACACTGAGACGCGCTCCCATTTAAGGTAGCAGAAATTGTGTCTTTCCCTTTCCTCAGCCTCTCCTCTTCCTCCCAAGAGATGACGGCTGTGGCCGAAATCTCAGTAGCAACAAAATAAACTGTCGGCGTTCGGCTATTTACTATAATTCGTCGAAGCAGGGGGGGGGGGGGGTTTCCTCGCACGCCCAACGAGCTTATTACAGCAACGTTTTCGGGTCACATGCTGCTCCAAGTGGATCTTTGTGTTACCATATTTCCTTAGTAAGGTTCGACATCTTGGGATATTTTATTGGACATGAAGTCACAAATACTCATCTCACACAATTCATCGGCAACAACAACATTTTATTTTATAATTAACGCAGCATTTACATTCACCGATCAAAGCCGTTTGATCTATAAGAGGGCACCACCAGAAAAGAGCACGTTTCCGAGATTTTTTTTTTAACCTGTGCCGTCCATGGCACCGCCACATGCGAAGCCGACACCAAAGTCCTTGGCGGCAGCCTTCGTAGTGAGAACAAAAAATTTGGCAGAGCTCACTTATTATGGAAATCGATGCCATGCGAAGCATGCGAAGAGGAGGTGACTGTGGTGTTTTGTTGTGCGAAACGTCACGAAATGACGCTAAACATATGTGCAAATGTTATAAGCACAGAAATGTATGTTGAACTGTGGCATATGTTTTATTTAACCAGTTGTTTGGAGTTGCGTAACGACGCCAAGAGCAGCATGGTTATTACAAACACCAGGAGCGGTAAACTGAAATGTAGCGCTGGATAATGCTACGTAGGCAAACTTCAGTGGATGGCGCTTGGTACAGTTGACGCTAACCAGCCGTGGCACCTGTATCATTGGAGTACATGTGTAATGTTTATAAAATGACGGGCAGCACTGCAACCACACTTGACGTTTCACCAACATTACGCCTGCATAGGGTCTTTTTCCAAAGCAGTTCCGAGACCTGGCGTGCCTCTGTGGTAGAACACTTGATTGCCACGCGGTATGCTTGAGTTCTGTTCCTACTGGGACCATAACATATGTTCCTTGCATTCGTCGGCTCAGCGCTGCCGATGTCGGTTTTTTTAACGCCCTCTCATTTAAAGTGGTTATCTAATTGCTCTAGTGTGTTTGTTTAAAATATATTTCAATAGAACATCACGAGTCGCGGCATTCGCGCGCGAGTGGGAATCCCAAGGCATAGTTGTTTTTTCAACCAATATAACTGATTTTTGGTTCATATGGCAACCCCCCTCACGAGGCGATGGAAATATGCGAGGTGGTATACACTATATAGAGCGTAGGCAAGATAACCACTGGTCATTAAGAGTAACAGAATGGATTCCAAGAGAAGACAAACACGCGAGATGGACACAAAAAGTTAAGTGGGTACATGAGATTGACAATTTTGCAAGTATAATGCGGCCGCAGAAAGCACAGGACCGGGTTGATTGGCAGAACATGGGAGGTGCCTTTGCCCTGCCGTGGCCCCAGTCGGGCTGATGATGATGATGACAATGATACACTTAGAATCATAGTAGAGCTACATCCGTCAGGGTACACTGAATTCAAGGGAATGCTGCGAACCCTCACAGTGTTGCAGCGGAGCAGCAGGCACCATGCCCTCCTAATAAAGATCTGCCATTCTTTCCCTTCCACCTGAACCCCTCAACTCACTCCGAGGCCGTAAAATGTTTTGGACAGCACACACCTGCTCATATCCCCTCCCCTTTCGCCTTTCAAAAGTGGAAGACCTCGTGCTTAAAGGGCTTGGGGTAAGGTGTGATTCTTACACTGGCTGCCATCTCAGTGGTCGCGTTCACGATTGCATGCTAAGTGCCCATGCTGCGCTGTTCCAGTGATTAAAGCAGATGCATACCATATTATGTGTAGGTACATGTCAAGGTTACAAAGAGAACACTCCCGTTACTTACTGCTAGCCGGCCTTCGCTACATTCTCGCAAACGACTATCACCACTGTATGCAGCACTCACGACCAACTATCACCTCTGGGTACATCATAACATATTCTACATGACGCCGCTTCACTTCATACAGAAGTGTCCTACAACACACATCTTATACACATATATGCAGAAAGATTATGCCTAAAGGGCAGATTTAAATCGCAGAAAATATAACTTTTGTTAATCTCCGGGAGTTTTCTTTTTTTTCTTTTCCCTCTGTTTCGCAAGGTTAGATAAAAAATGTGAGCTGTAGTGAAATATATCCAGAGCCAACTAATCATGAACATCCTACATTGATGTACGTATGTATAACACACGAAAAGTGACCAACGTTTTCCTATGGTAAACATAGTTATCATGAGCGAAAGGTATAGGCTATTTGGCATGGTTTTGCTGACTCATCCGACAGGAGCGACGAGAGGCTGCTCTGCGCAGCTCACGACCGAAATACCAACTCCGGATGGTATTCTCAAGTGCTTTTCGGATGGTAGTGCCACAGCATACTGTCACTTCAACGTGACAATAGGCAGGGCCATAGAGGTCGCCGAAACACAAGGACTGTCAGCCACCTAGAGCGGCTTGATGGCCCATCGCCTGATGGCCCATCGCCCTCTGGACTGCCCGCTCTTGTGTCTTGAAGTTGGGGCTGTGGAGGACGGCGGGCCCCCTTGACGCAAGAGCCTCCGGTGCTACTAGGGGCCGAAATTCTGCTGGGGCGCTGAAGTTGTGCACGAGCCTACAGCGAACGCTAGCGGAGATACATGTGTTTGGTAATATAAACACGGCCCTTGCTCGTTTCGTTCTTTCCATCACTACGCGCCGTTCGTCGGCTCGTCTCTCGATCTTTCCTAGTGCACGTCCTCGTCCTGAGAAGTGAAACAGCAGGGAGCACACGCACAGGCTAGTAGACACACAGTTTCTGTTCGCTCAATTAACAGCATATCTTACTCGCGACATCACCTAATCGGACAGGTGACATCGCGATGCCCGCGTGGATAGCGGGAAGGCACGAAAATGAGCACGCAAGTGCCTGTTGATGGTACACGTTTGGCTAGGGGCGTGCTACCGCAGCTGGGAGGCTATAAGTGAGTATAGCTCTGACTGCTCTTTGCAGTGCATCATGTGGCGTGATGTCACGCCTGCCCCAATTACTCTTCGGCGTCTCTCTCACCGGCAGCTCAAGGTTAATGCGACACGATGAATGACATTGAGAGGCATGGCGTAGTAGAGCTCGAGCTCTGAAAATTGAATTAGGTATGGTCACCAAACTGAAGTATCTTCTGTGTCACATTTCGAATGCTGCAATTTTCACTAATGTGAAAGCTCTAGTCAATTCACTACAGTATATCTGGGAGAACGTCTCACGGCCTTTGGAACAACACAGTAACAGCAAAGAGTTCGTGCCCCTTTCTTCTGCGAACGTCATTAGGATTTAATTCTCAACTTTAACCAAATACGTTCGTTACGAGTAGGACATGTCCAAATATTTTATCAAAGTTTCAAGAGAGGGCAATAGGCGGCAGTACGTGGAATGTTGGTTGACAGGGAAAATCAACACAATATTGTCGATGTCTACTCATACCAGTTTCCAGAATGGTCTACAGATAGCGTCGGAGCACTGGCATTTTTCATTTGACATCCCGCCACCATGCCCTCGTCATCACTATACCACACCTCTGCAAAACCATGGTCTCATCCCATGAAGAACACCAGCATCGAATTGACTCAATATTCTTTGGTTATTGAGGAATTGGCTAGAAAGAAATGGTTGGCGCCTGTGCAAACGTTATGCGCCTTCGCGAAAATCTAGTTCCTCAACGCAACAAAAGACAACGGAAGAACCACGCTGGTTCCACGAAGGGAATAGCAGAGGTGACAGTAATAAACGGAGAGTGTTTGTTATTCCAGGCGCGAATGCTTTCTTCCATAGCGATTGTGGCTACGGGAAAACAGATAAACAAAATGAAACGGTGTCATGCCCAGGCTGACCGTTAACTGCGCAGGCTAGCCGAAGTGCATTCTAAGGGTGCGGGCGAAGAATGGGCTTGCCAACGGAACGCGGAAGGAGCTCCTGTCGGAATGTCGATGGGTTTGTCACGGGCCTTGTTCGGCTGCCGCTGAGTGGAGGCGAGGACCAAAGTGGTGAAACGTGTACGGAAAGAGCGAGCTTCAGGACCGACAGACTGTATATAGCAGTGAGGAATGGACTAAACAACGGGACCCAAGCTTTGAAGAATAGAGAGAGAGAGACCCGCCAGGGAAAAGAAAGGCAAGGCAATGATGTTGAATGAACTTTTCCCAACTTGAATTTTAATAAGGAAGCTGACGAATGTCAGTTTTATACAGAGGGGGCGGCAAAAAGTAACATTGTTGCTTATGCATTTCCCTCACACGACTAGAAGGCGAAATCCATCGTCTTTTTTTTGTGGATTGTAGTTATCCCACCCTAAAGCTTTTCACACCGAACGTTCTTTTGCACTGTTTTCGAGTTCAGAGGCATTGCAAGCTTTCTGCACGTTACATGGTATTTGAATGCCTACGTGATCAGCCTACCTTTGACCAAGCGACGATGTCTTATAATGGCGTCATTATGTGACGCCATGTCATGTGACGTCATGACGTCATGATGATTTCACAGATTTTTAGCATCCTGTGACATCATGATGACTTCATAGGGGGGACGACACATATAACTTTTCGCATCACTCGTGTTGACGCCACCGACGCCGACGATCATATTTCGCGATTTATGATCTATGGCTTTCGCCTTCAAAAAAAGTGCGCAACTTGCACAAGTGGCGCAAGGCTGGAACCATCAGCGGAGCTAGTGTTCGACCTGGATAAGTTTTGCAAGTAATGCTAAGCTTTTACTCGATATGCTAATTTTTTTTTGCTAGCAGTACTAAGTATGGCTTGGCATGCCACGGGACTAGCTGTTAGGTGATGTTGTGATTTTAGTCACGTGATTAGCGGTCACGTGCTTTTTGGCGGGAAAATGTCACGTGCCTAGCTATTACGCGACGCTAGGTCATTTTAGTCCCGTGACTAGTTATTATGTGGTATTACGTGATATGTAGACACGTAAGGGGCACGTTATCGCACTTGGTGTGTTCCTCGCCGGACAAATGGGCGCACGTGTCGCGGGGGGCGAAGAGGAAGTTGAAGAGGACGAAGCGGGCGCTTAGCCGTTCATAAGGATCATAATTCCTGCTCGCACTACCCGGCTCAACGTAAAGCTTTAAGAGCTCCGCTCTTAAAGGAAAAAGGTGTATTAGGGCCTCTGTCGTCAAGTGGAAACATTAAAACTTGAAAATGCAATAAATTGCCGGCTTAGCTGTGGCCGCGAGAACTGCACACAAATTACTTCATCTTCGAGGCGGTGTTCATAGTGGTATGTTGACACAGTGTTCGAAAACCGAACGCTTAAAAACCGGAAGTTGAAAGATCAAACGTTGGTGGGCGGTTGACTATAGATGGCGCCCAAATTTGCGAGAATGGGGAATGCGGGGCTAGCGAATACGACATCTGAGCCGCGTACGCCTTGACCACGCACCTCGGAACCATTGAGAAAAAAAAGGTAAAAGCAAAGCAAGGAAGCCATTCAGGGTAGACCTCCAGCTCCCTACCCACTGATGAAGAAGTGAAAGCGTTTGCAAGAAGGCGAATGACGTGAAATAATCAAACTGCTGCAGAATCTATACTACACGAGCCGCGCGGCTTCGAAGAACACCAAAACTGAGCCCAGTACTGTTTCGGCGCAACACTACATTCAACTATACCTTACTGACACACTTGCCGACATGTTCTATTTAGCATTTAAAGAATACAAAAATTGCTTGGCTGCTTCCATAGTTCTTTTTAGCGCAGTCCAAATTCTGCGAATCCACATGGAGACAGAGAAGGGCCCGACACCCCAGTATTACGGCGGCCGAGGAATCCCTCAAGGCGGAGTGCTAAGCCCGACGTTGTTCAACCTAACACTCCTTGGACTAGTCGACAAGCAGACAAGCAGCGTACGACTTTCCATTTATGCTGACGACATCTGTGTATAGACGTCAAGTGTGACTCGATTTCAACTTCGCGCTCGACTTCAGAAGGCAGCAGCAGTGACATCGCGCTATCTACGTAAACGGGGGGCTCAAATTGGAAAGCAGGCAGTCGTGGCATTCACCAGAAAGCCAATGTCCGCTTACGACATATCAATTAACGGGCAATTTGTGTCATCCAGCCGGAGTCAGAGGTTCTTGTGATTCATAATCGAGCGAAACCTGTCTTGGACACCACACGAAAGCTACGTGAAAAAGCGGCTGACTGCTGTGTTTCACTTGGGTAGTGTTCGTTCAGTCTATGCTACAGCTGTACAGGGTATTGTTTATTGGATTCCTGCGGTACAGCCTACCTGCAATATCCAATACTTGCAAAACTAAGCTGCTCACGCTCCAAAGCATTCAAGCCCAGGCCCTCAGGATACGCCTTGGTTTAGCACGCTGCGCGTCGATGGCGGAAACCATTGCCATTGCTCAGAACTACTCGCTCACGGCACACATTACCATTGAACCGATGCGTACTTACCTCAAGCAATATCCTAAGAACCCTTCCCACCACCTGGGCCGCCTTGCTGCTGAAAGGCCCCGTACGACATTTACTGCAATTGTCTGCGCGCATCGTGCATCGTTTACGTCCGGGTATATGCCTGCGGAGAAGCCGGTGTATCCTCTGTGGTGCCTGACCCTTCCACGAGTACGTCTTACAATTTCAGGACAGCAGAAGAAATCAAATTTGCCTGGGCCGTCACTAAAACAATTGAGCCTGCTCTGTGTGCATGAAACACAACACTTCGTTTAACGTTACCTTTAGTTTCCCAGCTTTACGATCATTCCAACATGTGAGTAGGATCTGTTGGCTACCTCCCCTGTATATTATACTATTCAGAGTCATGCATGTATCGTTTCTTGATCAGTTATGTGAAATCTTTGTAATATGTGACGTAGTGTTTCAGGGATTGATATATGTGGTGTTGGAATCACTTTTAACAACCTTGTTTCTCTGTTTTGTGTGCTGTCCTTTTGTATTTATTCTCTTTATGAGCTTTTATTCGCAATAACAGCTATAACCCATTTGAGAGTGCGCTGCTTTATGTCAATTTCACGTCAAACTCCCGACAGATATTTGTAAAAGACGCCACTTAAGTAAAAGTCACTTTTTTAACTTTTTAGCTTTCTTTAATGTACGAAACGTACAGCGAAAATTGATCAGCAGTGCTAACCTGATTTCTGTGTTTCATCTGTCTTCCCCTGTCTTAACTTGCTTCATAAATTTTATTCACTATTACATTTCTTTGCCATATCATATTGTGTTTGTCTGCCTTTAATTTTAAAATGCATGCCATGAAGTCATACCCACTTGTACAAATACTACAATTACGGAAATATGTTTCTATATACACAGTGCCCAGCTGACCACAGCCTGCCCTGCAGCAGTGCTTTGGCCACTGTCCCACTCATCCAATTTCCATCGATGCAGCGGCTCAATTTGTGCTTCGAACGCACAATAGCACTGTCACGTGCCTGCTGCCACCACAGGCACGGTTCACCTCAACCGCAATGTAAGATTGTGCAGTTGTGCAGATGCGCGGATACGGGCAGTCAGAGTCGGAAGATGCGCAGTAACGAGCTAGAGAAAAAGCAAACAAAAATAACTAAAAGTTGCCGAGGCCACGCCAGTACAAAATCGGCGCTGCGGGAAGCAATTCCGCAGATACAGTCCATATAGAAATAGAGGCTCATACAGAAGGTGAATAGGGGAGATACCGTAACAGCGTAAAAGCGGGATGAAGGGCAAATCAGCACCGAGACTCACCGCGTTGAAGCGAGCTTTATCGCTTTCTTTCGTTTCTCTTTTGTTTTCTTTTTTTTCGCTGCTCAGATGACTTTGGAAGGATTGGGATGGGGAGCAGGGTAAGGCAGAAAGGCTTATAGTGGCCCGGGTGCACACCATTCCCTGGACCGTAATTAGATGTCCCGTGTGCCGGAAACAATGTCCCTTTTTCCGCGGCCGTTCGAGCTTTTAGATGCAATCGGGCTGCGCTTCTCCGCCCGGAACTTTCGTGGTTCTATGGGACTGTTACGTCGCGAAACTGTTTGCCCCACGATTTATTTCCTTTGTTTCCTTTTGTTCACGTCTACTTTGACTCGGCGCAGTTGGTACAGGCAATCAGGAGAACGGAAATAATGGGGGGCGGTGAGATAAAATGGAGTTTCATGGCAGACAGGATAAAAGAAAAGGAATTCCACGGTCAACCGCAGAAACGCAATGAGCTGTTTGTGCCCGTAGGGGCGCAAGGATCGTGTTTAGTTGAGCATTATACGCCTGAGTTTGCTGTGTCACCTTGCTGTGATTGTTTTGTTGTACCATCGGCCACTTGAGCCTTCGTCTAGTGAACCGAAAAAAAGAAAAAAGGGGCACTTTGCCTGTTCTTAGCACAATAATCACGCTAAATATAAATTCCACTTTTTTTTACTTCATGCACATCTAAATCTGCATGCGCATGTTAACCGCCTTTGCCAAGATCCCATGCGAGAATTTCAAAGCGGTGTCGCCACCTATTTTTCATTTCATTGTCATTTTTTTGAATTGGCGAAACCACTTACAGAAATATTTACCTCGTCGCTGTTGCATAAGCGCGTACTGACAAAACTCTGTAGTCCTCTTTAATATGTATTCAAGTTTTAAATGCGAAGCATTTCTTAGCGAACTTCGGCGACTTTGAGCGTATCTATCTATCTATCTATCTATCTATCTAGCCGCCTACGACTTTGGGCTCTCCTGGCCATATCGTTCATGGGATTTATACCAAATTTGGTATGGCATAACATGACTGTATGACTAACATGAATCACTGGTCATATCATGAAAATCATGACTAACTTGTCATGAAAAGTATGATTTACACGCCATGGCCACAGTGCTCCTGAGGCTGTTTCCATAATTTGATATATCCAAAAATTGGTACGATGCGACATTTCTGCATGACGAACATAAATGACAGGTGGTAATATGAAAATCATGACCTGCATGTCATGTACAACATGATTTACATGCCACGCTCATGGCGCGCTGACGGCCGTTTCGCTAGCTTGATACACACCAAATTTGGTATTGCGTGACGTGACTTTATGACGAGCGTAAATCCCAAGTGGTAATATGGAAATCATGACATGTCATGTGCAACATGACTTGCATGCCACGCTCATGACGCTCTCGGGGCCGTTTCGCTAGCATAATATACACCAAATTTGGTATTGAGGGACGTGACTGTATGACGAGCATAAATGACAAGTGGTAATATGGAAACCATGACATGTCATGTGAAACATGACTTGCATGCTACGCTCATGGCACTCCCGTGGCCGTTTCGCTAGCTTGATATACACCAAATTTGGTATTGCGTCACGTGACTGTATGACGAACATAAATGCCAAGTGGTCATATGGAAATCATGACATGTCATGAGTGACATGACTTGCATGCCACGCTCATGACACTCTCGTGGCCGTTACGCCAGCTTGATATACACGAAATTTTAAGGCGAAGGCCTTTAATGTCTCATGCTCACGTCCGCCCGTCTGGTCGCCCGTCCGTCCCACCAGCCGTGCCCCTGGCACGGTGCCAAGTGGGCGCCGGGGCGCGCAAACGGACGCCGGTCGCGTTGGACTCTACAGCGCTCGCGCTTTGCTTACGTAGCGTCGCTGGGCCCAGCGTTTCTAATCATGCAAGGAAGAAGACGCGCGCATCACGTTCCATTCTTACCGACCCCGTCTCAGTGGGTACAGGCGTTCGAGGAACACACTTTGGAATTGACAAAGTGTCCGTCAATTTAAACGCTGGAACGCGGATGGCGTCTGCATGATGCGCAGAGCGCGAGAATACAAACGCATGCGAAACGGTGGCAGATTGGTCTCGCGTCTCGGTGCGATTCGAGGTAAGAAATTAAGCGAACATAAGCGGCAGGTGGTAACACGAAAATCTTGGCATGCATGTTGTCATCTACAATGCCATTTACATGCCACGCTCATGGTGCGCTTGCGTCCACTTCGCTAGCTTGATATACGCCAAAATTTGTATTGCGGGACGTGACTGTATAAAGAACACAAATGACAGGTCCTAACATGTAAATAATGACATGCATATTATGTACAGCATGATTTACTCCCTGCTGGCTGCTTCGCATCATATCGATTCCCACAGTGCGTGGGATCTGCCGGTTTTTTATTGTTCATTTTATTATTATGTCTCGTCTAAGTGATACACACACGTGCTGCGAACAATCTTTCGAAAACAAATCGACAGACTGCAGTCCTTCGATGTGCCATCCCGAAAAGCAGTTTTGTTGCCTTACCCACGGCCGCTCGAAAAAAAATTGGCCGCGTATCTGTGTGCTTCGCTGCAAATGTCGTCGAAAGACGATAGTCTTGTGCCGGCCATACTATTATGTTTTGCCTTGCCTCAGACAGCGCCTACTCTATGTTGAATCGGCCGCATCTGGCTGGCATTGATAAAATAGAGGAGGCGCTGCGCGAGATATGGACGCCATCGAAAAACATGGCCTTGTGCTGGAACAAGGGCCACTGCCAGCGGGAGCACCTTATCGTTGGCACAGGGCTTTTAAATGCGAATGTATTTCATAGTCGGGCTATGTCAGGCATCCGGCGTTGTCCGGCGTTGTCCGGCGTTGTCCGGCGTTGTCCAGCGTTGTCCAGCGTTGTCCAGCGTTGTCCGCGGAGGAGGAGGAGGAGGATAGGTTGAGGAGGTAAGCGCCGGCCGGTGTTAGATGTGAAGCATCTTATGGCGAAGCTTAATCCGGTGGTGGTGGTGGGCGGCGTGATCACCCTTACTGCGCATGCGCAAACCCTTTAAAAAAATAAAAATAAAAAACCTCCTCTCTTCCTCTCTCTCCTCTAGGCATCCCTCCCCGCGGCAACCACACCCTCACTGCGCATGCGCCTCCCCCTCCTCTCTCCCCTGCTACGCTCCCCCCCTCTCTCCTCTAGGCATCCCTGCCCTCGCCATTCACACTCCCACTGCGCATGCGCGTCCCACCTCTCTTCTTCTCTCCTACGCTCCCCCCTCTCTTCTCTAGGCATCTCTGCCCGCAGCGTCCACACTCCCACTGCGCATGCGCACCCCACCTCTCTCTCCTCTCCTACGCTCCCCCCCCTCTCCCTCTCTCGCCTGGCGACGCCGACACAGGCAGCGTCTGCTAGCGAGTTTCTTGGTTGAAAAAACCGACTGCTCGCGCTGCACAGCCGTTCACTGGCCACCCCTCGTATATATGGCAATGGATCTTGACCTCCAAGGTGGTGCCGGATGGGAGATTTCTCCTGTGCGTTGTTGAACAATAAAAATGCGCAGCATGCGCGTTAACTAAAAGCTGACTGCGAGTCTCTGTGTCCAGTCGGAGTCTTCTGTCTCTCATAGCACATTAGCAGCGATTGGCATGTTCCAGTAGGAAACACCGCTCCATCGCTGCGTGCTTTACGCATCCCCAGTTTTAAATGCGAATGCATTTGAAGTGCGTGAGGGCGCTCGCATCGCGGGAGGTCGGCGGAGCTATATATGAAAAAAAAATAAAAAAAAGAAAAAAAGGGAAAAAAGAACAAAAAAAAGATAAAAAAGAAATAAAAAAAGAAGAAAAAAAACTGAACAAAAGCAAAAAAAAAAAACAGGCGCTTCGCCGTGCTCCCGACCGGGCTGCAGAAATTAGGCGCCTTTTTCCTTCTTCGAACCACAACCACCATATATAAATGGAGTGAAGCGCGCGCGAAATGCATTCGCATTTCCTCACGATTCCCTTCGGGGAGGTGGGGGGCATTTTTTTCGTATATCGTCGCAGTTTGTGCACAGCGTCGCATTTTCAGCGCAGCCTAAAAAAACACTAGGGTCTTTAGAATTACGTATCTATGTATTTTCTAATAAAGGAACACACAACCTGATACTTACATATTATATGTTGCTCCTCAGATATGTGTAGCATTTGCTTTTTGATAGAAAATGTTCACAAGTATGAACGCAAATGCCAGTTCGAGATGGCTGGGCGTTCAGAAAGTGGTTAAACTTTGGCCGAGTGGCTGAATCAGGGGACGTCAGACGGACAGACAGCCAGAGCAAAATTTCGGCGTTGGAAGTATCCCAAGAAAGACTATCGTCTTTAAAAACGACTATGTACGTTTTTTTTTTTCATATATATATACACAGTAAACCCTCGTTATAACGAAATCAACGGGAGGGCAAAAAAATTCGATATAAGCGGTAATTCGATATACGCGACTGCCCCATAAAAGCTCAGCAAGTACAGCTAAATTAGCCATGACAACTTCGCAGAAGTGGTATTCAGTGAAACAAAGGCTCGGTACTGGTCACGTGACACCACCGGCGTAGCCAGTGGCGTAGCGGGGAACAGCCGGCACGCGGCAGAGAATCAGCGCCGCGGTGACTCTCACGCCGTCTGCACTGGCGCGCTTAAGCCTGGCGACGCGAGCGCGAACATCGCTCGCTCAGCGCAGAAAAGGCCACTCGGCGCGGGACGTGGATGAAAAAAGCGCGCAGACACTTCGGCGGCGTGGGCGGTCGCTCGCCCGACACTTGAAAAGCGAAAACGAAAACGCCAACATGGTTTTCGATTAATTTTACTGTCGTTTATTAACGCGAACGGTTTCGCGCCGCACGCCTTGTTTTTTGCGGAACGCGCGCCGAACGCGGTGCACGCCGCGCGCCTTTCATCTTTTTTTTTTCACTGGCGCCGGGTGCGGAGAGCATCTGCTACTACCTTGGAGAAAGCGCCCGTAGTGCGCTAGAATGACGGTTGTCATTTCACAATCCGCGATAAAGGTGGTGAAAGTGAAGGCGACCATTATAACCACTTGTGCACAGAGCTTATTTCTTTTATTTTAACCTCGACTTTCTGGTGCACTATAACCAAACCGCTCGGCGTTCGGCGCGCGCCACGTTTCATTGTCTTTTTGCGCCGGCCCCGCATCTATGTTGCAGGGAGCTTCAACGGAGACGGCAGGGTGCGGGCCTAAGAAGCTTCGCTCCTAAAAAAATTACACCATCTCCCGCTAAAGGGAACCATGTGTAGATGTGAAGCAGCGGGCGCTAACGCTTACACTGGCGGCGGCGTTGACGCTGGCGCTCATCGCAGCGTTGCGCAGGAGAGAAAACTGGGGAGGCGCAAAGCACGCAGTGATGTAGCGGTGTTTCCTACTGGAACATGCCAATCGCTGCTAATGGGCAATGAGAGACAGAAGACTCCGACTGGACACAGAGACCCGCACTCCGCTTTTAGTTAACGCGCACGCTGCGAATTTTTATTGTTCAACAACGCACAGGAGAAATCTCCCACCGGCACCACCTTGGAGGTCAAGATCCATTGCCATATATACGGGATGGCCAGTGAACGGTTGTGCAGCGCGAGCAGTCGGGTTTTTCAACCAAGAAACTCGCTAGCAGACGCTGCCTGCGTCGGCGTCGCGAGGCGAGAGCGGGGGGGAGTGTAGGAGAGGAGAGAGACGGGGTGACACGCATGCGCAGTGGGAGTGTGGAACGCCGTGGGCAGGGATGCGTAGAGGAGAGAGGGGGGGAGCGTAGGAGAGGAGAGAGAGGGGGGGACGTGCATGCGCCGGAGGAGTTAGACGCCGCGGGCAGGGATGGAGAGAGGGGGGGGAGTGTAAGAGGGGAGAGAGGAAGGGAGGCGCAGTGAGGGTGTGGTTGCCGCGGGGAGGGATGCCTAGAGGAGAGAGAGGGGGAGAGGAGGTTTTTTTATTTTTATTTTTTTTAACTGTTTGCACATGCGCAGTAAGGGTGGGCACGCGGCACACCACCACCACCACCACCACCACCACCACCGGATTAAGCTTCGCCATAAGATGCTTCACATCTAAAAGCGGCCGTGCCTTACCAGCTGAGGAGCCTTAGGGTTTACGCATCCCCATTGTTTTCTTCTGCTATATTGCGTCAAAGATGACGAATGTTTGCGTTATTTCAACGCTAATGCGTAAAGGAATAACGTAGAAGGTACAAGTACACTTGTTTTCTTAATAATAAACACATTGAACTGTGCATAACAGGTAGCAACATGGAGTGTAAGACTTAGAAAGGAGACCCACTTAGGGCTGCAGATAAGAGCACAGTCTGAAAACGTTCCTCGTTCTGCGCGCCAGCTAACATTGAAGACACTGCGTCGGGTTCGCATATTGGGAAGGCTGTACAAACGCGCCTTTTATATCTCCCACTTTACTCTCACAGTGCTCTTGGTCGGCGGTGAAGTAAGGAATCATGACCGTGGCACCAGCGATTGGCTCCTGAAATGCGTCATTGCTACGAGTCTGTCTAATTCAGCCCGTTTCCAAAAAGAAAGATCAGTTTTTTTTTTGTTTTTTTTTTGTCAACGCCTTAACACACCGCGAGGTGGCGACCTTAGCCAAGTTTCGACCTCACTTAAAGCATCCATCCATACCGAAGATAGCTCTGCTACGCTCGCCTGCCTCTCCTGGCTGTACCACCGCGTTACTCTAACCGCGTTCCACGCTTACGCTCGCCCCGAGAAAATCGCGGCCGGGCTACAGGGGAGATAAAACGCACGTTGCGTTTCCCTCTAGCCCTGCCATGGGGTTCAACTCATTAGCGAGTTTTAGTATAGCGGGAAACAGCAAACGCAAGGATTTAGCGTTAGCGTTAGCGTTGCGTGCTCCACACTGAGCATGCGCAGTACGTAAACGTAGCCCGAGCTCTTACGTACGTACGCTATTTCTGGAATATAGCGTTCAACGCTAACGCACGCAAGAGATTACGTACGTAGGGCAAGATGGCAGTGCCTGTTGAAGCGAGAGCCGTCCACTTCGAATCTTTCTAGTCATCGGCCTGCATTATTAAGCTCATTCACTCCCAAATAATGCTCGTATTTGATTTAGATTTGAGTAATGAGGCTTCGCCAGCCGTTTACTGGCGATAAAATAGCTCTTTTTTTTAGATACGTTGTCGATTAGCGGTGTAGTAGGCCTAACAAAATTTGTTTACGAGGTTCGCTCATGTTTTTGGTAGCCGCGCAGAGATGGCGACGCTGTATTCATACACCTGTTTCCAAGATAAGGCAAAGACTGCCACATGTCAACTGAGACAGGTTACAGGGTCTTGAAGAATACTCCATTGCAGTATATGTCGAAAGAAAGTGATGTGTTTCGGGCCGCCAGACACAACACTGAACCAAATGCGGCGCGGAGACGCGGCAGTGGTGACTTTGGATCCTGAAGCTCGAGTTAGTGGTGCACTTGTGGATTCCACAGTGCATCTAGTGTTTTTGTCTAGATGGCGCCGTATGCGCTTGCGTTAGCGTTAGCGGGAATGCCTCCGCTGTACTAAAAGACCACTGTTTGCCACGCAGCGCGTTCCGTTTTAGCGTTAGCGTTGGGACTCACGCTAAGGCTAACGTAAGCGTTTCCCGCTATACTAAAACTCTCTATTAACACGCCGCGGGATGATGACGTTAGCCCAAGTTGTGCGTCCAGTCAGCGACGCTCTTCTA
>JALIZH010026186.1:0-23322 GCA_030522465.1 Rhipicephalus appendiculatus
GTAGTTGCAGTTGTGTTGGACGTTAACAAGTTGAAGCAGAAGTTATGTAACTGTGATGACAACAGCCAATGCATATACCACTGTATTTGAAGGTTTTTTTTTAACACAAAAGCGCACAATGCCGGAATTTACCATGACTTGACCAACGTCACTTCCGTCACGTACATGACGTTGGTAGAACGCACACGAACAGATGACAAAGGAAAACTAGAAGAAAAAGTTTAGTTGATACGCGACCCAGGCGTCGAACCCATGACATTAGACCACGACAAAAAGCGTCGGGCACTCTAGCCACTGCACTACCGGCGCACATGCACGAAGTGTCTCAAACGCACCCTATATCACGGCGTGGGTGGTGTTACGTTCAGCATTATGGCAATAACGAGCGCCGATAGGGATCGCTTCGGTAGTCTCAGGGCAACCGCTAGTTTCGGTGTCTTAACCAGGCAGCCCGACGAAACAAATCGGGTGGTGGTTCAGCCCTAGAAACCAAACTCGAATGACGTGGAGCTCAGCTATTCAGAGACTTGCGCAGCCGGCACAGGCAACAAGGCCGGTTTTGTTTACCGCCAGACGAAGCATTAATCCGGGCCCAAGCGACCACACCAAGAAGGGAGGAGGTGGTGGTGGTGGTGATGTTGCCTCAGACGGGTTTAACCTGGCAGACGTGGCCGGAAATCGCTACGGTTTACGCGATGCATGGTGAGATTACAATAACAGAGGGCTGAGTTAGTTGGTAAGTATTCATTCTAAAAGGCAGATGTCTCGACTTCTTTCGTGTGTCCGTGTTTGCACGCCCTGTCTTTTAGAATGTATGGTGAGACATACTGCATGGACGCAGAGAAGGGCTCAAACACGTTGTATAATCAGCCCGAGAAGGCTGGTCGCAAGTATGAAAGATGAGAATCTACATAAATGGATGAACTGTGGCTTAGCACAGACAGGACAAAACCAAATATTATGGGGGTGCCCCAACAACACGCCCACCGACGAGCTCCTGCAGCCAGCTCGCTCACCAGAAAAGTGTGGGATAGGTCATTAAGGAGCACAAAACTAGCATACACAGACCAAGCTGATGGACTGCTCTGCTATAGTTGCGGCCCTCTGGGTTCTATACTCTAGCCCTTCGTTTAGCCTGGCTCCTCCATTCCCACTGCAATTTGTCACCAATTAAGTTTATTCCTCCTCGCTTTCGGTGGATTCCTGTCACGTGGTCATGACGGTGCAGAATACTCTAGCAGAACTCGGAAATACGTAACTCTTTATTTCGCCGAACTTGTAGCGGGGAAACCGAAAGTTAAACTGCAAGCTAGCGATGCACGCTGTACGTATAGTGACAGCGGGGAACAGAGCGTCGGCCGTCGATATGATCTGCGGCGAGGAGCGCCGGTTATCGCTGTCGCTTGCGAAAGCTCTCGAAAAAAACTTGACTATTCGTGTCCTGGCGTTACAGTCGCTACTGACTAGGAGGAAGAGTCGGAGTGCATATCTGGTGTGTAGTTTGGACGTATAACCTAGGATTTTGCGATTGGTGGAGGGATGTAGATGGCGTTATATTTACATGTTGATGAATAGACAGCGTCGTAAGCGAGGCGTAATAAGGTAAGTAGGGTACGTGTCTACCAAGTTATCGACATATGAGAAATCAGTTGCTGATTCCAGTTGCCCTTTTTTATTGTGTTGTCCATTGCCCTGTAGCTGAAGGATGTATCTGAGGCATCAGAGAGTTACTAATCAACAATGACGGGCTGCCACTCTCTCGCTTGCGCAAGACAAATTAGAAGCCGTTACTGGGCTGCGCATTGGCGCAGCCTTAAAGGGCTTTTAAACACTTCTCTAATTAATCGGCTGACATCAGTATCGGAGTTGATTTCCTCATTAATCGATCGCCGCAAAAATTTGTCTAATCCATCAAGTAAGAACGAACACCGCAAACACTCGCTGTCGCTACGCTTGCATTCGATGAATACGCTGACGCAATCAAACGCATCACGGTACTTCTCGTTTGAGCGCATGCCTGAGTCTAAAGTAACCCGACCCACAACACTTGGCGCGCGAGGAGACAGCGCTCACGAAGCCACCAGCAATAGCGGTTCTAGCAGTCCACGTTTCCGGCTTCCGCTGAGCGCCTGAAAGGCAGAGGGCGCACAGGCAGCCTGTGGATTCAGTTGTCCGGAGCGCTGGCGCAGCCGCCACAGCCACAGGCTGCCTAAAGTCCAAGTATTATTTTAACACGAAAGTGTTTTATGCCGGGGTCCACGAAGATTTGAGTGACGTATTTCCGTCACGGAAATGAAACGTGAAACGTATTTCCGTCACGGAAATGACGTCAAAAAATACACTTGATCAGAAGACAAAGAAAAAAAGTTGCGTCAACGGGAGTCGAACCTACGACCTCTAGGTCCGCAACAAGAGATGCCGGGCACGCTATCCACTGCGCCACGGTCACATGCTTTACAGGCTTTAAAAACAAGCCTTTTATATCTACCACTGTCCTCTCACAGTGCTCTTGCTAAGAGAAGTAATGCATTATGACCGTGAAATGCACGATGAGTTTCTTCAAAGCGTTGTTTCACCGCGTACGTCCCATTCAGCGTGTTTCGAATAGTAAACGCGCAATTTTGCCCACGCATTAACACACTGCGAGGTGGCGACCTCACCCCTAGCATCCACACTCGTAGCATCCGCCCATGCCAAAAATAGCTGTGCGACGCGCGAGTGCGTCCCGTGGCCGTAACTCCGCGTCCCTAGCCATGTTCCTAGCTCGCCCCACGAAAAATCGCAGCCGGCCAACGGGGAAGACACGACGCCTGTTGCGTTTGCCTCTGGGCCCGTATAATGTACTTTTATTCCGTATTCCGTTTTCCCTGTTACGTCACGTTTCAGGCGCCGCCCATGCCGGAAGCCGCGACGTTTTTCGAATATGGCCAATGAAAAGCGCTCGTAGCCGCCCATAGCTAGTTGAGCAAGACAAGTGCGGCAGTTGGCGTTTTTTACGTTGGAATTCTGGGGAAATCCCTAGCATTTTCTATGTATTTTCAGGGGGAAAATGTAGGGGATTTAGCGACTTTCTGGCTGCGAGCCACGAAGGGTCCGTATATTCAATTTATTTTGTCCGCGAGCGTGTAAGAAAAGAACTATCCGGCGTAAATTAAAACAAATTTGTTTTATAGGCTTCTAGCACTGACGTGAATGAAGCATATGGCGTTGTAAATGAAAAACTCTCGTATTTTGAGAGTCGTAGCCACATGTTAGTCGCTTTTGCATCCAATCCAAGTCGCTTAGGATGGCCGCTGTGTAAAAAACAGCTGATCGTCTCTGCGAGACCGTTTTGCGTTCTGTGGCATATTAAGCTCCGAGAAGAATGTGATCGCGACTACTGGGGAGTATTTTCGTCGCTGAAGGATATGGCAAGCTGCGAAGAACAAAGAAACCGTGAAATTCTAGCCGTATGGTGAGTAAACAATGCCAAGCATACCGTTATCGCGTTATGTTTACTTCGCTTTTGTTCTTACAGATAACGAAGAAAAAAGCAAATATGTGCGAACATGGGAAGCCTGCACGTCTGTCGTGTAATATCTGGTAAGCAACACGATTTGTTTTTGAATGCTATCGCGCGTGAGCGAGCGTAGTTACAGCGTAGTGTATGTTGCAGTACATGGAAGTGTGCCGGTCATGTTTCCTTTCCGTTACCGTATGTTTCACAGATTTCTGCTGGATTGAACATACCGGAAAAATGTGTTTGGTGAAATTTTCATCTAACACGCTTGTATCAGTGTTTCATTCATAAAGACTTGACGGAATGGAGTTTAATATGCGTAAACGTACTCGTTTAGCATGCTCTGTAACTGTTATGATTGTTTGCTGCGTTCCGGCGAAAGCTTAGGAAGAAAAAAAATGTTGCAGCTTCGAGTGTCACGCGCGCAAGCCGACCTTTTAATTTGCTTTATGGAGAAGCACCCAAACTTGGCGAGAAACGCAGCAGCTTTCACGTCAAGCATGGGTGCTGCTCGAAAGGTAGCCTTGTGGCAAGAGGTCACCGCCGCGCTCAATGCGCTGGGGTCGGCCGTGAAAACGGTCAAGCTCTGGCGCAAATATTGGTCGCGGCTGTGCTACGACAGCCGCAAGCTGGCGAGATAGATAGAAAGGGAGAGGAGGTGAGCTCATTGCTTGCAGCAGACTGGGGGACGTATTTTAACATTTCTTTATGCCTTTGCAGGAGGACGGGGGGGAGGAAGGCTCGGAGGCTTCGAGGGCCGGGTCCTGGCGATTCTCAACAGGACGTTCCCCCCCTCCAGGGGTGGTTGGCTAGCTCTCCAACGGGTGTGGGAGGCAGCTGCGGGTGCTGGAGGAGACTCAGGCCGAGGCACGAGAAATACGTACAACGGAACCATTTGTGAAAGGAGATTGCATTGCCTGTTGGTCTTAGCCACTTACAGCTGGCATAGTTGAGCGTGGCAACCTTACTTGGCATACCTTAGAACTCACAGGATCGTTCATTTCACATGATATCACAGGATTTTACAGTGAACTCACAGGATCGTTCACTGTAAGGTGTGAAGAGATAACATAGATCGAATGAACAAACATACATATGCCAAATTCCTAAAGTACAGACAGCTTGTAAATATTGACTGGAGTGACAGAGTAGGAAACTTTTTTGTGCTCTGCATGTTACATTTACAGCTAAAGTACAGTGATAAATTTTGTGCAGCGAGCACGACGTTCATTACATTTGTGTACAAAGGGATAAGTAATGTTCTTACAAAACATAACACTGCATATTAATGGTGATGATTGTGGTGATGGAAAACACAAACATAAACTGGTCATTGCATGGCACACATTAACATGTTGCGTTTGAGGCACTTTTGCTGTAGAGCTTTCAGCTGGCTGCTTAGCTAGACACGAGACATTTGTGTAGTTGCATGTCTAGAACACCTCAACAGTCAGCAGAGTTTAGAAGGTATGACAAACATATTTAAGCTTCTGCGAACATCTGTTCAAGGAAAAGTCTCTATCTGGAACACGTACTCCGACAGTTACTAGTGGCTGTGTACCTTACAACCAAGTTGGTGTCAAAAATTTGTTTCAGTACTCATGTAATGAGAAAATGCCCAAACACGAGGTAACTGCGATGTTATTTTAAAATGATTGTGTCAAAATTAACAAGAACTGGTTCAGCGTTGCATGTTTGGCTTAAAAGAAACAAGTGAAAAAAAACAGCTGAAACATGATGTCGTGCACTTTCGCTGCACGATACATCAGTGTAGAGTACAAGGTTGGCTTTGTTCTTTTTAATAATGCAGTATTTACCCCCCCCCCCCCCACCCACCCCGTGATGGATAACTACTTTAATGCATCATATTCTCATGAAACACACAGTATCCAATTGCTTTCCTGTCTGCTCTAACATTCGTGAATGTGCATGCCTGGCAGGTTATTGAAAAAGATCCACATGCATGGAATGCACTGTAATCCAGTAAGTGAAATTTTTTATCTCGCAGCATCACCGGGAGCTCATAGAGGAGGTGAGGGGCATGCGTTCAGCCCAAGAACGCATCGCTACAGCCCTGGAACGCCTCCTGGGTGCCCTTGTGCCTGGCATTGCTGTGCCCGCCCCGCCATCACAGCCGCCCCCCGTCCCCTCAGCCTTGAATATCTTCTTTTTTTTGTATATATTTTGCGATTTTCATGTTTTTTTTCGTTTCTTTTTAATTTAACGTTCATTTTTTATTTCTCTTTCAATTTGTTTTTAGTGCACCAGATCAAGTGCACAAATTTGTGTTTAAAGAGACACTGCTCGTGAGTGCAAGCATGTCTTCACAGGTTGCTTTGACCCGCATCAGTCAGCTTTCTGAAATGACGTCCACACCATGTATGACTGTAACAGTGAAAAATGCTAGTAGCGTGGTGTCACTAGGAGCATAAACGGACACGATACAAGTGCTTTCACCTCATGCACTAAGGGATTACGTACATGTTCAGACTAACACGAGCTTTTGCATTCTCTTTGTTGAGCCTATGCAACTATGCAAAGTGAAATATTTGTGTTGGCACCACTTATGTGTGTGATTGTCACAACAAAGTCATTTTCTAGTGACACATCTAATGTTACTTTTTTTTTCACTGTGTATGCACCAGTTTGCTCTATCCATGCCACTGCAATATGTCCTATATGTTGCGGTGCATGCAAATAAGTTTTTCAGTTTTAGTAACATTTCACAAGTTCGTTTGACGCACGATCAATGTTTTTTAATTTCTCCTGTTTTCTGTGATAATTTGTTGTGCAATGCCCTAGGGGAACTTGGGCAAACGATTTGCTTCAATTTTTACAATTTCAGTGTTTAGTGTATACTTTGTTTATTTTTTACAACTTTAGTATTCACTGTACCTCCAGGCGGGTGTGCTACAAAGCATTTTTCGACAGACAGCAAATGCCTGTTGCTTGTGATATTTAATGACCATTTCTACCAGAGTGGGTATCCATACCACTACTATTAATGCTTCGCAGTCTTGTTTATTGTTTTACTTTTGACGTCTTAGTCAGCTATGGAAATAGTCCTTGTATGGGTACTGGTGCCTGTTGGTTGTGGTACAACTGTTGGTATTTCAACCAGTGATAGCAGTGCGTTCTAGTCATAGTTATTGTTGGCATTTCTCAAACATATTACTCAACCACACTTGTGCCCTTTTACAGGTACAGGAGCATGTTACTTGTAATATCGAATGTCTATTCATACAACTGTGGATATTCCAACTAGCGATAACGTCCTAGTAATCGTTGCTGTTGATATCAGTTTGTGATATCCATAGCTTGCCTATGTATTGAGCATGCAGACATGGACAGCTGTAGTGGTAGCATTGTGTAGAGACAACTTAGGCCTGCAACATTAAAACATTCAGTGTATGTTCATGACATGTCAAAGCTACATGTTCAAAGGCCAAACTACTGTTATTCAAGGGAACAGGATTTTGAGTGTACTGGCAGAAAACTCGATCACAGTTGTTTTTATCATTAATGTAAAAGCACGACTGCGTTTTGTCTTGCTGCTACAAGTAATCCTTTTCTTATCAGTACTCATTAACATCTACCTTGTTATTGGTAGTGTATTCTTTGCAATATGCATGAAAGGCGTAAATTATTGCAAATGTATCATTGTAATAAGTTACTATTTCATGTTGTGCAGTAATATTGGACATATCAGAGACCGACTTTGATGTATGCAAAATTTCAACTTCTTTCCGAGGTGTTTGCACATTGTGTAAGGTTAACGTTGCTACTGCACAGTCCCACAAGAGGGCTTCAAAACCATCTGGCGATTTGGCCGTTACAGTTGCTGCAGTTGAGCTGCTAATATATCTGCACTTTCTTATTCATTGATTACCCCACGTTCGATGTTACTGTGCTTGCTTCAGAACAATGTTGTTAATAAACATTACACCGCACTTCGACTATGTGCATTTATCAGCAGACAGCATAAGGCATGTTTCATTAGTCTGAATATTTTGACGGGGTCGTGACGTTGAAGAAGGTGGCAGACTGCAGGTTTAAGGCGAAACTTTTTATTTGAGCGAACTTGCGCTCTGGAAACAAAAGTCAAACTACTCATTTATGGCAGCAAAACGCACTCGACATGCCGCATGGTGTCTTTTGGCGTCACTTGGTCATGCACAGGAGCAGCAGTGAGTACACATTTATGGCAGCGAAACGCACTCGACATGCCACGTGGTGTCCTTTGGCGTCACTTGGCCATGCACAGGAGCAGTACAGCACTTGAGCACTTATGAGGAAGCAAGATGCACTTCACATGCCAGACGATCTTTTTCGGCGCCACTTGGCCTTTGAAAAGAAACAGTGTGGTGGATGTGCGACAGAAGGTCACTGAGCATAGTAGGTGTCCGTTGCCCAGACAGGAAGCGAGAAGACAGGGCGTACTCACAGGCATGGTGCAGATGGCGGTGACAAGAATTGGCGATTGCAGGATGACAGCAGCGACAAAAAATGATACTGGTGTACAGTATTTACGGTGCTTGGCTGCTGACCCGGATCACACGGGCATGATCGAAGCTGCGGAGGTGGTATTTCGATGGAGGTGGAATTCTAGAGGCCTGTGTAGCATTTAGGTGCACGTTAAGGAACCTCAGGTGTTCGATTTTGCCAAAGACCTCAAGTGAACTGTGCCTCATAATCATATCGTGATTTCAGCTCATACAACCTCACCAATCATTGTAATTACAAAAACAGTACCAAGCGGTTCATTCCCAGTGAGTTGGCTACATTGTTGCTGCTTCACAATTCCTTGTAACTTTCTGGAAACACCATGGCAGCTGATCAGATAAGATGTCACACTACTAAACTTGTGGACATGTGTCCCATTACTGCTGACAGCAGCGGTTCTGAGATCACAGTGAGGGGAAAATGCAGAAGCATCGGTTTACTTAATTTTAGGTGCACGTTAAAGAACCGCAGATGGTAAAGTTCCTGCAATGCAGCACAAATATTTTAACACCGCGATCGCTGCTGCAGGCGGCGCAGTCGCCTGCGCACCCTTCTTAAGTACTGCAGGTGTTGCTGCCTTGTCGTGCCAAACAACCTGATAAGGCCGTTGCGGACAGCTTGCCCACGCAAGTACATTAAGCGTGATGCCCTCCCCCGCCTAAACCGAGGTTGGGGGTCATCATCGATAGAGCTACCATGCTCACTGCTCTTGTCGCCGCTGTCATCGCTGAAATCGTCAACATCTATGTCACCTTGTTCAATACAGAGGTTGTGCAACACTGCACATGCAGCAACAATGTTGGAAGAACGTTCCGGCGAGTACTGGAGGGTACGGTACCGCTGAAGGCAGCGAAAGCGGCTCTTCAGTAGCCCAATACAACGCTCCACTATGGAACGCATTGAAGCATGTGCAGAGTTGAACTTGCCTTCTGCACTATCCCTGTGAGGATGACCTTGCACCGGGACCATAAGCCAAGGCTCGAGGGGGTAGCCGCCGTCACCTGCAGAAATATGAATTGTGTTGTAAATGCTGCTAAAATGACAGGAAAGGTTCGTTGACCCTAAGATATCCATAATAGAATCTGTAGTACCTGACTAGCCTGACATAGACCCCGTATTATGCAAGACATGACTACTACGATGAGGTTGTCATGACAAAGTGCATCACCTCACGATACTGCAGCAGTTAAGCCACAGTTGGGAGATTGTGCATCGGTAGCATGCGGCATCATGCCACTTGTCAGTGCTATGAAGTTTTATCAATACCGCGAAGAAATATTTTGATATATAAAACCTATAACTGGCGGCACACGTAAAACGAAGTAATGGATTTACTTCTCACCGAGAATGTACTCGCCAGTCGTGTCGATGCGGCCCTCCTCGATACGTTCGCGGACCCACGTTGTGCCCCAGATGTGGCTGTCGTGGTCCGACCCCGGTCTCAGCGGGTCCACGGCGAGGATCCGCATGTCCGCGTCGCAAATCTGGGAAAACCAAGAGCACTATGAGCCATGTCTCACTGCGAAAAAAAATGCGCACGAGAAAATGGGAACACCGCTACTTACGAACATGACGTTGAGGGCGTAATATCCTTTGCGGCACCACAATGACGCCTTCTGCTCGCCCCTCGGTGCGACGATAGCGACGAAGCTACCGTCAACGCATCCGATGACGCCGGGTAGAGGTCCAAGCCGAAGGAATCTCTCCTTCACGGCCGCCTTCTCCTCCGGCGTCCTCGGGAAGTGAACCCACTTGTTGCGGGTCCCGGCGTTGACGATTGCTTGAGCCACACGTCGCACACAGTTGCTGACCGCGGGCTGCGTCACCGCTACGGTCTCCTCGCTTCCCACCGACGACTGGAAGGACCCGGTGGCGAAGAAACGCAGGGCGCACAGTACCTGCCGCTCCACCGAGAGCGCAGTTGGCCGCGAGCCCTTCAGTTCGTCGGCGACTTCGTCGCACAACCACCACACTGCTTCTTTTGTCAGGCGAAAGTGACGCCGAAACTGTTCATCTGGCATGTCAAACGCATCCTCGGCCTCCCTCCTCCGACGTCCATGCCCCTCGTACGCCGCCTCTAAAAAGGCAAACGCCGCGGCGAAGGTCGCTGGCACCGCACGAACCGCCATGTTTGTTATTCCGTCGAACGACGGGGCCACTCGCTGGCTGTCCCGCCCTTCGGCGGAATCTATTCCGTTTACATTTGCATAATGAGCATGTACACGTCAATTTGACGTCACCAAAATTTGGGCTTCCGGCACGTCACTTGAGTGACAGGTGAAACGACCAATCACGGGGAGCTAATGGCGGCCAAAACGGAATACAGAATACGGAATACATGTTCATTATACGGGCCCTGGTGGGGCAGCGTTGTTCAATAACTCTAACATGCCGCGAATAGGCGACCTTAGTCAATCTTAGCCCAAGTTCAGCGCCCAATCATTGACGCTCTTCTGGCTGTCACACCGCTTTCAAGGACTCCGCTCTCACCCTACAGCTACCACAAGCATCTATGACCACAAGGGTTTAATCATTCATCATAGACCTTAGTCGTCTGGATACAGATGTACCATCAAGCGTCAACGTGGATTCATTCACGTTAAAGGGTGCTATAACTGTCAACACACCACTAGACATTGTGCAAGCTCTCTTATATCAATGTGCAGTAAACATTCGACTACTTCTGTAAGGACACGTTTCACTTTCGTGTTATACCGATTCCTATGACGGAGGGATCAACCATGCTTTTTTAAGATGTGAAGCATCTTTGGCGAAGCTTAATCCGGTGGTGGTGGTGTGCCGCGTGCCCACCCTTACTGCGCATGCGCAAACCCTTTAAAAAAAATAAAAATAAAAAAACCTCCTCTCCCCCCTCTCTCTCCTCTAGGCATCCCTCCCCGCGGCAACCACACCCTCACTGCGCATGCGCCACCCCTCCTCTCTCCCCCCTCTCTCCTCCAGGCATCCCTACCCGCGGCGTCCACACTCTCACTGCGCATGCGCGTCCCCCTTCTCTCTCCTCTCCTACGCTCCCCCCCTCTCTCCTCTAGGCATCCCTGCCCGCGGCGTCCACACTCCCACTGCGCATGCATGTCCCCCCCCCTCTCTCGCCTTGCGACGCCGACGCAGGCAGCGTCTGCTAGCGAGTTTCTTGGTTGAGAGAGAGAGAATGATTTATTAGAAGGCAGAGAGGTCGGCCTGAGCTAGTTCGCTCTAGCCTGCTACTCTGCACAGGGGAAGAGGGACAAGGGGAAAAAAAGAAGTGATGAAGGGTGATGATGGGGAGAGAAACAGGTTATGCGTACATACAATGAACACACAGCATTGTGGCTTCGCTAGCGTCTAGCGTCCAGTCCTGTACTACTTAGGAAATATATTACGGCTCTTATAGCAGTTGTTGATCTCGTCTGATCACACATTGCTGACAGAATGCCACTTTCATTTAGCGTTCCCACACCAATTCCTGCCAGCGTTGAAGCTAGCGTTTTTCGTTGCGACACGTAAAGTGGGCAATCACAAAATATATGCGCCGTTGTTTCACACACTTGGCAGCGTTCACAGTTCGGGCTGTCCGCACGGCGGATGAGGTGTGCGTAGCGGCGAGTGAATGCAACACCCAGACGAATCCGGTGTAGTAAACTGGAGTTGCTGCGGTTGATTGTAGCTGGGAGGCGAAAAGTCATCTCAGGATCTATTTCTCGCAGACGCCTGCATCGATGGTCTGGCCGCGACCAATAATTACACCATCTCCCGCTAGAGGGAACCATGTGTAGATGTGAAGCAGCGGGCGCTAACGCTTACATTGGCGGTGGCGTTGACGCTGGTGCTCATCGCAGCGTTGCGCAGGACAGAAAACTGGGGAGGCGCAAAGCACGCAGTGATGGAGCGGTGTTTCCTACTGGAACATGCCAATCGCTGCTAATGGGCAATGAGAGACAAAAGACTCCGACTGGACACAGAGACCCGCAGTCCGCTTTTTAGTTAACGCGCACGCTGCGAATTTTTATTGTTCAACAACGCACAGGAGAAATCTCCCACCGGCACCACCTTGGAGGTCAAGATCCATTGCCTTATATACGGGGTGGCCAGTGAATGGTTGTGCAGCGCGAGCAGTCGGTTTTTTCAACCAAGAAACTCGCTAGCAGACGCTGCCTGCGTCGGCGTCGCGAGGCGAGAGAGGGGGGAGCGTAGGAGAGGAGAGAGAGGGGGGGGGACGCGCATGCTCAGTGGGAGTGTGGACGCCGCGGGCAGGGATGCCTAGAGGAGAGAGGGGGGAGCGTAGGAGAGGAGAGAGAGGGGGGTAGCGCATGCGCAGTGGGTGTATGGACGCCGTGGGCCGGGATGCCTAGAGGAGAGAGGGGGGGAACGTAGGAGGGGAGAGAGGAGGGGAGGCCCATGAGAAGTGAGGGTGTGGTTGCCGCGGGGAGGGATGCCTAGAGGAGAGAGAGGGGGAGAGGAGGTTTTTTTTTAAAGGTTTGCGCATGCGCAGTAAGGGTGGTGACGCCGGCACACCACCACCACCACCGCATTAAGCTTCGCCATAAGATGCTTCGCATCTAAAAACCGACTGCTCGCGCTGCACAACTAGCACAACCGTTCACTGGCCACCCCGTACATATAGGCAATGGATCTTGACCTGCAATGTGGTGCCGGTGGGAACTTTCTACTGTGCGTTGTCGAACAATAAAAATTCGCAGCGTGCGCGTTAACTAAAAGCGGACTGCGGGTCTCTGTGTCCAGTCGGAGTCTCCTGTCTCTCATTGCCCATTAGCAGCGATTGACATGTTCCAGTAGGAAACACCGCTCCATCACTGCGTGCTTTGCGCCTCCCCAGTTTTCTCTCCTGCGCAACGCTGCGATGAGCGCCAGCGTCAACGCCGCCGCCAGTGTAAGCGTAAGCGCCCGCTGCTTCACATCTACACATGGTTCCCTTTAGCGGGAGATGGTGTAATTTTTTTTCATTGAAGTTAAGTAGCAAAGGATTTATTAATTGTTGGGGGGTTAAGGTCCCAAAACCACGATATGATTATGAGGGACGCCGTAGAGGAAGGCTCCGGAAATCGGTACCGGTGTTGCTATAGGATCTTATTCGATGCGAAGCAGCGTAGAGCGGAGATCAGTCCGGTGGTGTGTGGCCTGACCACCCTTGCTGCGCATGCGCCAACTCTCCCCCCCTCTCGTCGCTAGAGCGCGAGGAGGTGGGAGGACCCTCTCCTCGCGTGAACGCGAGGAGGTGGAAGGAGATGGGGTGGGGGGAGGTGGCGTGAGCGCTGCCTCCGCTTCGTTTCTCCTCTCCCGTTCCTCTCTCTTCGGCGCAGCTGTGCGCTCGTATATAATGCGGCGCGCGCTCACTCCATTGCACTCTCCTTCGCAACGGCGCTATGGATGTCAACGTTGGCGCCAGTTGTAGCGGCATCGGTAACGTAAGCTGTGACAGCAGCGCAAGCAGCGTAAGTAGCACCGCTGATACGCAACTCCACACACAAACCAAACACGGAAACATACAAATGGAAACACAAGTGAACACCAGCGCTGCTTCGCATCCCCACATGGTTCCCTTTTGTGGGAGATGGCGTAATTTTTTGCACACAAGTCAATCTCATCGCATATAATACAAACTTGCATACACGCGACTTTTGAAATCGCTGATGTGTGAAAGTCGCGAAACGCAAAGCAACCCCATCCTTGCACTCTTCAGATTTCGTAACGAAGCACCATGCAAGAAACTTCGATAGCGAATATATAGCGGCCTCAGAATTTGCGTGATAGACGCTGCATGCATTGCAGTACGTGGCATAGGACAGCGGCTAAGAGCAAGTGCCACGGCACAGACACTACTAAAAAAAATTGAGAAAACAAAACGTCGGCTGAGCGTAGACGTTCGCGCGCTGGCTCTGTCGACACGCGGGAGCACCACCACGTACGTGACTCTGGTCCAGCAATAGGGGCGCGCAGATCTGATTGCCAGCACTCGCTGGAGAATTCTGGTGGAATTAAAAAATAATGTCACTGCCTTTAGTTTTATTCAGGTGGCTTAGTGGTATCAGTATCGGCGTGAGAAATGCAGTTCAGCCAACGTTCATTGTATCGCAAGGTCATGGAGCGATCACAGTATATTGTATCTTAACATACACGATACTTTACGTCATGAATAAGAAATACAGATACCGATACTCGTTTTGCAAGACGTATCGCGATACAGATACAAGATACCCAAAAAGTATCTGAGATAGTATCAAGGATACACGTGTCCTCGATACTGCCCAGCACTCCACTATGTCAATGGTTAGCGTATTCTGCTATGAAGTGCCATCTAAGCGCACGTACCATCACACTCACGGACATAGCATATTGCACGCAGGTTGTGGCGCTGCTATGATTGAGGGCGCGGGTTCGATTCCCGGCCACGGAGGCCACATTTCGATAGCGGCGAAACGCAAAGTACAACCGTGTGCCTAGATTTAGGTGCCCGTCGAAGAACCCAAGCTGGTCAAAATAAATCGCGAGTCCCCCACTACCGTGTACTTCGCAATCATATTGTGGTTTTGGCACGTAAAACCGCAGCGATGGTTACGTACCATCACAGCTTTGTAGACTAGGGCTCATCGTGGAACCCGGGCTGCTGAACCGCAGGAGGGCCTTGATTTCAGCCCCGGGAGAACCGACGGCCTAAGGCAATGTCAGGAAATCGCAGGCCGGGAAATCATTTCCTGAAAACTATTACGACGTTTCAAACGCGCAATCAAAACGGCACACAGGCATAAAGCCGGTGCATGGAACACTGCCATGCATTTTTGCCTATGTTGGTTCTATAACATTTTTTTTTTGTAGTTTCACCGTAAACTGCCACTTCTCACAAGCTCAAACATCGAGCTACATTGAGTAAGGGGAATTTTGGGATTAAATCATTTCGAGGACGTGAATAAAGCTTCCAGAATTAAGTACACTGTGGACAGAGGGTTATAGGTGGGGCTCCGTGTTTTCGAATAAATCCGCAAAAATCTGATAAACACTCGCCGGTAAAATTTTGACAATTCGTATATATCCGATAAACTCCGATTTTAAAACCGCATTTTCAACGTTCAATGAGCATTTTCAAAGTTGAGAGTCATCAACCAAAGGAGCGTTCAAAGAGCACTTTCAAAGCAGAGAATCATCAACCAAAGGAGCGCACCTATATCAGCGGCAGTAACCTCGTAAAGTATGCTTGCGTGCATTACAACAAGCTTTAAGGCTATAATGTGAACGAACGTAGGTGTTTTGTATTCAAATATTTGTACCTGTATTTTTATGAATATGCGCGTTCAAACCTTCCAGGCATCTAAAATACACTTAGTGTGTTTGCACGTTTTCGGGTTCAGATATTTCATTTAAGATATCCGAGTATTGATAATAATACGAATCAATAATAAGAACCCATCGCAGCAACTTATAATGCAAGATTAAATACCGAATTTCGGAGAATGGCACATTTGTGAGAAATAATCTCTGATAACAGCCGAATTTCCTACAACTCCGAAAAACACCTTCCGAAAACACGGAGCCCTTGTTATCTTCCACAACAAACACCCCAGATGACGTCTAAATCAACATTGCATAGTCGCAACATTTACGTCGCGCCGCTCATTGAAAGAGCCTGACGTTTCAAGCGCAGTTGGAAGGAACTCGAGATACAATAACTCGGAAGTTAATGGAATCATCTGCGCGCGCATTTAAGAAAAAGCGGAAGCGCCTGCGAGAGTCAGCACTCACACACCCTCCAGATGTATTTCTTGCGTTGTCGGTTATACCTTGTTGTATTTGTGCGTTTTATAATGGTATGAAACATGCCCGCACAGTGAGCTAGCACAAGAAGTAGCTTGACGTACGAATTCTCAAAAATGCAATTAGATAGTCATACGGTGTTGCTGTCGTTTCTAGAGTGTTATACACAGCCGGCTAGAAGGAGAACAAGGGCTAAACTAGACAGATAAAAAAAAAAGCGTTTCTCTCGGTCTTACTTTTTCATGCCACTCATTCTTCCTGCTATATCCTTCTAGGCTTTCTTTTCTAGTATTAATGTGAATAGGCTTAACTAAAAACTTCGATTCGAAAGAAGTTGCTTCCGATTGCGAGAACGACATTGCTTCGAGTAGTTACCTGAATGGATGGTGAAAAAAGAACTATATATTTACATTCTCCTTATGTGAAGCACTGCTTGTGATTTAACGGCTTCAAATAAAAGACACAAACAATGTTCAAGAAAACCAAAGGATAATAATAATAGTAGTAGTAGTAGTAGTAGTAGTAATAATAATAATAATAATAATAATAATAATAATAATAATAATAATAATAATAATAATAATATCTAGGGATTTAAGTCCCGAAACCACGATATGATTATGAGAGAGGTTGAGTTAAAATATGGTCATCACCAGCCATCCTACATGTGTCATGAGTTCAAGCACCTGCTTGCTGTGAAGGGGGGCTTTCAGAGAACTTGCGAGGCTCGTAGTCTTTCAAGGCCCCGTCCAGGAACCCAGGTGACCTCCTCCGAACAAGCGATGACGTCAAATCATGCCGTCATTATCCGACACCGTCATGACGTCACAAATCGCCTAAATTTCACCATTTGACATCGTCAATCGGTAAAACGTGGACCGATCCCGGAGGCATCGCATCGTCACGTGAGGTGCACAACACTTCGGTGGAGGGGTAAGTGCACTGGAATCGACCGAAAACGTCAAGGTAATTTTTGCACGTTTATCACGGTGTGGCTCATTATGTCTAGCTAGAATTCTGGTCCCCGGTTTCATAACCTAATGCATTACCAATTGTGCAGAAGGCTTTAGCCTTTAGGTGTTACAGAGAGTGCAGCATGCTGCCATTTTTTTTATAATTCTCCTTAGTATAACATGCCCGCAGCCATAGGGCAAGCTAGGAGCCCCCTCCGATGAAGTTCTGATGGAGGGGGGATGTTTCACGGTATAAAAATAATGAAAATAGGCGTGTATTTAATAGTCAAGGCCTTCGGTAGGTGCCAACCCCCCCCCCCCTCCCCCCTGCAAAGTTTCTGGCTACAGGACTAGTATAGCGTACATAAGTCCTCTAGCGACAAACTCGGATCTTGCTTTAGCTGCCCGGTAGTTCATCCTACTCTATTGACAGTTGATCCACTTTCTCTTGACCACATTAACGCAACTTTCATTTGAACTATATATATGGCGAAATTAACGCTGATGAGTGGCCAGAAATGGCGGCATCAACTTGGCCGTAAAACGACTTATTCTCTGAAGTAGCTCAATGACCCATTGTTCCGTTCCGCGACTACAGTGCCAAAGTTGCAGTACCAATAAGTGAAGTAGGAGTAAGACGAGAAAGCGCGCGGGTATTTTTTTATTGATTCCTTTTTTTTGCGTGGGCATGGCTGCAAGAGAAGCGACAAACAGATGCCCACGGGCAGCTATTGCGGCACATTTTTTGTGGCAATGGGCAGGTTTCGATCGATGGCATAAATGTCGGTCGCCATGAGGAAGCAGTCGCGTAGATATGTCAGTCACGTGTGAACGTCCCATAAGCCCTTTACCGCCTGGATACATTATTCGCCACTTGAAGTGCACGTTGTTGTTAGACAGTACCCTGGGTAACAACACAGGGTACTGTGTACAACACAGGGTACTTCGTCATTCCACAGTAGTAATGACGAAAACGCGCTGAAGTTGTCGAGCTTTGAGGACCACTGACGGTATATAGGGTATACAAATAAATAGCTGAAGAACTGACATTTGGGCGAGTTGGATTGCGTTAATCATGATGAGTGGTTTTCAGCGCAAAACGGTGTTCATGTCCCTCCTTTTCCTGTGTCTTCGTCGTTTTGCGCTGAAAACCACTCATCATGATTAAATAAATAGCTCGCTGTTAGTAAGCTGGACAACGTATGCTCTGTGGCTAAGTGGTTTCGCGCCGCGCGCTGCGGACCGAGAGGTGGTAGGTTTCTGCTAGCTTTTTCTGCGAGCTTTTTCTTTGCAATCTGTTAGTTTATATTTTACAACGTCATATCTATGACGGAAATACGTCAGTGGAGCCGTGGTGGACCCCGGCATAAAACACTTTCGTGTTGGAGAACATTTAAGAAAAATAGAACATCGTTTACGTTGTGCTACGTCGCAATGCTTCGAATCTATTTGATACGACTAATAAGACGCACTACATCCCTCTTCGAGGCACGTAAACAGAGATTGTCAAGCATTGATTTTCTTTCTTTTGCAGAGTGAAGCAGAGTATATTCTAGTATCTGTGGAACACGGCCACTCTGCGGGATTGGCTAAGAACCGGGTAGTTCCGACGGCAAATTTTAGAGCGCCTCTCTTAGACACCCGTTCCTATGTTGAGCGACGTCGGCGTCGTCGTTACCAACAGAGCGAACGAAGACGAAAAAGAGCGAACGTGGAGTGCAGCTGGGGATGAAAGACAGCGATAGCGAGGAGAGCGAGAGGAGGAGAGAACGACAGTGGCTAAACGACAGGTTCCGCGGCGGCCACCCGCGGCACCACAGTAGTGCGCGCCATTGTGCGGTCACCCATGATGTCATCACTGAGGCATGCAGCGAGGGCATCCACGGATAACATCATCGTCATCATTAGCCTGAATACGCCCACTCCAGGGCAAAGGCCTCTCCAATGTCTCACCAATCAACCCGGTCCTGTGCTTTCTGCTGCCACGTTATACCTGCAAGCATCTTAATGTCATCTGTCCACCTAATTTTCTGTCGCCCCTACACGCGTTTGCCTTTTCTTGGAATCCAGTCAGTTACCCTTAATGACCAGCGGTTATCCTGCCTACGTGCTACGTGCCCGGCTCATGTCCATTTCTTCTTCTTGATTTCAACTATGATATCCTTAACCCCCCATTTGTTCCCTGACCAACTCTGCTCTCTTCCTGTCTCTTAAGGTTACACCTATCATTTTCCTTTCCATCGCTCGCTGCGTCGTCCTCAATTTAGGTTGAACCCTCTTTGTAAGTCTCCAGGTTTCGGCGGCGTAGGTAAGTACCGGTAAGATCCAGCTGTTAGATACCTTCCTCTTGAGGGATAGTGGTAGACTACCATTCATGATTTGAGAATGCTTGCCGAATGAGCCCCATCCCATCCTTATTCTTCTAGTTATTTCACTCTCGTGGTTCGGCTCCGCGGTTACTACTTGTCCTAAGTAGACGTATTCCTTTACAACTTCCAGGTTCTCGCCACCTATCGCAAAGCGCTGTTTTCTGCCGAGATTGTTCCACATTACTTTAGTTTTATGCATATCAATTTTCAGACCTACTCGTCTGCTTTCCGTATCCAGTTCAGCAATGATGAGCTGTAATTCGTCCCCTGAGTTACTCATCAATGCAATGTCATCAGCGAATCGCAGGTTACTAAGAAACTGTCCATTAACTCTTATCCCCCAACTCTTCCCAATATAGGGCCCTGAAAACCTCCTGTAAACACGCGGTGAATAGCATTGGAGAGATCGTGTCTCCCTGCCGTACGCCCTTCTTTATTGGGATTCTGTCGCTTTCTTTATGGAAGACTATAGTGGCTGTGGATCCGCTGTAGATTTCTTCCGGTATGTTAATATAGGCTTCGTCGATGTCCTAATTCCGCAGTGCCTGCATGACTGCTGATATCTCCGCCGAATCAAATGCCTTCTCGTAATCTATGAAGGCTATGTATAGGGGTTGGTTGTATTCCGCGCATTTCTCTATCACCTGATTGATAGTATGAATATGGTCTATTGTTGCGTAGCCTGTACGAAATCCTGCTTGGTCCTTTGGTTGATTGAACTCTAATGCCGTATTAATTCTATATGCGATTATTTTTGTAAATAGCTTGTACACAACGGACAGTAAGCTGATCGGCCTGTAATTTTTCAGGTCCTTGACGTCCCCTTTCTTATGGATTAAGATTATGTTGGCATTCTTCCAATATTCTGGTATCCTCCCCGTCAAGAGACCACGGATACCATATATGGAAGAAAAGTGCTGCATCAACAGAAGCCTGCCTTTGGTGGCTGTTGTGGAACGCGCCCACGCGCTGTCTTCCGCACTCTCCCGGTAGGCGAAACAGTCGCACTACGCTCCATTTTCGGCGGTTGGTGTGAAATGGGCTGCGCGAAATTGTCCGCACCAGTCGCGATACTTACGCGTTCTCTTCTTAATGTAAACCGTGTAACCATATGCAAAATAGCCTCAGCCAGTTCTTTCTGAAGAATGAGCGACGCAACTGGTGGAATTGCGTCGTCAGCCGCTGCTGCTAAAAAATTCGGCAGATCCCACGTACCATGAGAATCGATGTCACGCGAAGCATTCGGAGGGAAGGTGACTGTGGTGTAATCTTTTTGTTAAGGGAAATGTTACGAGATGACGCTCAACATATGTACAAATGTTATACGCACAGACATGTATGTTGAACAGTCGCATATGTTTTATACCAACAATGGTTTACAGTTGAGTAACGATGCCAAGAGCAACATGGGTGTTACGAACACCAGAATCGGCAAGCTGAAATGTAGCGCTTGTGCTTGCGAGGATTGTAGCCCTGGATAGTCCTGCGTAGATCAACTTCAGTTAATGGCGCTTAAATACTATTGACGCTAACCCGACGTCACGCCTCTATCATTGGAGTAAATATGTAATGTTTATAACGTTAGGTGGGCAACACTGCTACCAGAATTGACGCTTCACCAACACTGCGCCTGCATAGGATCTTTTTCCAAAGGAGTTCAGACCTGGCGTGGTTCTGTGGTAGAATACTCGATTGCCACGCAGAATGCTTGGGTTCGATTCCTGCTCGGACCATAGGTCGGCAAAACTTGTGGAGCTCACTCAGACTCACTCATGAAATATATTTTGCGCTTAGGGCTCACTCGGACTCAAACTCATCAAAATTTTTTGGTGCCGGACTCACTCGAACTCACACTCACGAAAATTTTCATCAACTCGACTCACTCGGATTCAAGCTGAGCAAAACATTCCTCACCCGGACTCACTCAGACTCAGACTCACGGCTCTATCTGAGTCCGAGTGAGTCCGAGTGAGTCGACTCATGAGTCCGTTAGCCTAGCATTATCTTTTTCGACCATGGTGTCAACGCTCTATAACACCAAGATCTCATGTAATCGGTGCTCTTCTTGTCGCCTTTTGATACAGTACCTTCGAATACGAGTTATGAGTGCTCGTATACCAGTAAGGTCATTTTTCTTGAACGAGATGACAAGATATATTTACCAAAAATATTCTTGGAGGAGTTGGCGGACGGGGAGGTCAAGGTACCCCCCCTTCCTAATTCGCGCCTCTGATCAATAAATATTGAAGTAGTGTATGAAAGAGAATGCTTTGGAATACATGTGTGTAGACGTGGGTATAAACGGGAATCCAGGTAAGGCTGATAGTAATGCTGAAGATGAGTAGATATGACCATAGGTCGGCAAAAAAGAAGTGGAACTCACTCCGACTCACTCAAGAAAGATATCTTGCGTTTTGGGCTCACTCGGACTCAGACTCACCAAAATTTTCCTGAGCCGAACTCACTCGGACTCACACTCACGAAAATTTTCTTCAAGCGGACTCACTCAGACTCAAACTCACCAAAATATTACTCACTCGGACTCACTCAGACTCACACTCACGGCCCGATCTGAGTCTGAGTAACTCCGAGTGAGTCGACTCATGAGTGAGTTCGCTGACCTATGGCTAGGACCATAACATTTATTCTTTGCATTCGTCGGGCCAACGCTGGCGATGTCGGTTTTTCTTAACGCTGTCGCATTTAAATTACCTATGTGTCTTCTCGCCGTTGCTCGGTAGATATAAGCTATCAAACACCTGTGGAGCATACCCTCATTGCGGCCCGTGGTGTACGGGTATGTGTCTCACGTGTCTGGAGGAAAGGGTTTGACGTCGTACGCGAAGGAATTTTCACATTATTCATTTCATGACCAGGCAGTCATAATCGTCAAACCTTCTTACCTCCCATACTAATTTTGGTCTACCCCAAGTGAAGGGGGGGGGCATCACGAGAGCACCCAGACGTAGGCGGCTAGATATATAGATAAATACGTAGACAGAAATGCTCGAAGTGTCTGCAGTGGGAAAAGAAATGCTTCGCATTTAACAAGCTGCCCGAGTGGAGCCTCAACGCCGCTGACGCCAGCATCCAGAGGTGTGCGCTGCCGAAGCAGAAGCAATGCGCTGTCGCCGAGGAGACCTAGGAGTGCGCACCGCCGAAGCTCAAGCTAAACAGCTGCGCTCAGAATTTGCATTAGGCAGTACCATATTCTTCGGTGATTTTTTTTTTCAGTTTGTAAGTTCTTTTCTGTATTAAAAATATGAAAGAAATAAAAGTCAGTCAAAACTGCAATATATTAAGAAATGATAAATAGCAAGATGCGGAAAGAAGTGATGAAGCAACGAATTTGAACAAGAAATAAAGCAATTTGGAGAAGAGGAAAACAGGAGTAAATATATACTTGTCTCCAGCTTTAATACGTACCATATAGTTAGCGTCGTCTTCAGGGCTGTTATTTATCCGCGCGTGCATGATGTTAAATTCAGGGATACTAAACTTGAAAGCCTGATCTATATTGTCTCCTATATACAAGGGCGCATTTCTCAGCTGTTGCCCCTGTCGAGTGGTTCAGCATGTTGTACTCCGTTAGGGGCATTTTCCCACCAGTCATACTCATTTTCCTAAATTTTCATCATCATTAACATCACACACTGTTGGGTGCTTGCCGCTTGTTGACGCTAAAAAAGTATTACGAGTCGCTTCCGTGAAGGAGAGGAAGACGGCTTTTGCCAGAACATTGCTCGTTGAACGTGGATCTTCCATGTTGAGCTTTCATCTTCTTGGCTTTTATATAGTGTGTAGCGATTATACTCATAATCCAAATTCTGCATTTTACCTCTGCTGCGCTTGTTGTAACATGTAGATGGACATTCGTGTACCATGCGAAGAATAGCGGGAGGCCATGCGCACCCGTCCCGGTCCTGGAAGACAAGCGCAAGCTGCTAAACTGGGGCTTAGTGGTCCCATGCCAACCATTGTGTATGCCGACCGCGCTGACTAAAGCTTCGCACTTCCGGAACACCAGGCTGGAAGATTGCTTGTACCTATTTTACCGGTATGTTAGTGATTGCAAATTCGTCTCCCTCCCCCCATAACGGGGGATGCCCCGCAAATGCACCAAGAATGTGGTGAACAAGGTGCGCCCAGATGCCTTACTAGAGCCTCACTGGGCCACCTTTCGAGATTGTACACTCAAAGAACCAAGCGGTAAGTCGCAGTACTCCTCTACCCG
>JALIZH010026187.1:0-14263 GCA_030522465.1 Rhipicephalus appendiculatus
CCGACGGACTCCGCGAGCGAGCACTCGGCTCTGGCGTAGAGCAACGGCTCCAGATCCGCGATGGGAACACAACACGTGCCGCTGGAGCAAGGCGGAAACGGAAAGTCTGTCTTTCAGTGACGAGTTGCCCAGTGTGCCTTGAGTACCAGTTATTCTATTCCGCTGTCGAATTTCCACTCGTACGCGGCAGTTTCAGCGTCGCTGTCTCTATCCGATGAATCGTTCGGGCAGGAAGTGAATCTTTTCTGACTCCGGAGCTGTCGCTATCTAGCAGCGGAAGCAACGCCACACAAGTTGCCGATTCGTCCATGTCGTCCCATTACCACCAAAACAAGCGACTACCGGCGGCGCCCTAAGCAGAAAAAATTCACAGCATATCCACGGAGTGAATGATGATGAGTGGGCGAAGCTCCGGAGGTGCATCGGTAAACCATGAGTCTTCCGTGAATTCTGCCCAGTGAGATCGGGCGCGTTTATACTAAAGGGTCGATGAGAGTGTAGCTGACTGGGCTAGTTGGTTATGCATACTTAAATTAACAGCGCAAAGAACGGACACCACACAAAGCGCTTGTCCTGTGTGTTTCCTTTGTGTGGTGTCCGTTCTTTGCGCTGTTAATTTAAGGTCGATGAGAGTCATGGCGACTTGCAGCTCACTTTAATTTTACATGTACGCTGTGAATTTTTATTGTTTATTCACACACAGGAGAAAACTCACACAGGCGCTACCTTGGAGGTCAAAATCCAGTGCCTATATATACGGGGTGGTCAGTGAACGGTTGTGCAGCGCGAGCAGTCGGTTTTTTCAATCAAGAAACTCTCTAGCAGACGCTGTTGGCGTCGCGAGGCGAGAGAGAGGGGGGGGACCGTAGGAGAGAGGGGGAAGTGTAGGAGAGGAGAGGGTGAGTGCGCCCCTAAAATCGGAGAGCAGCTGCACCGCCAACGCCATGAAACTCGCTAGCAGACGCTGCCTGCGTCGGCGTCGCGAGGCGAGAGAGGGGGGGACCGTAGGAGAGAGGGGGGAAGCGTAGGAGAGGAGAGGGTGAGGGCGCCCCTAAAATAGGAGAGCAGCTGCACCGCCAACGCCATCTAGCGTACCTTCACCCAACCGCCATATTGTACGCATGTCTATGGGACAGCGCCATCTCGGAAACGAGACGAGAAATGGAATGCGTACAGCGTCATCTAGTATATCCCCACCCATCTGCAAACTGAACACTGAACACGCTGCGCGAGCACAGAAATAAGAGAAGAAGAGACAAGAAAGAGCGCAGACTGCAGTTTGCATGCATCTCTATGGGACAGCGCCCTCTATTGTACGATAAGGGAACACTACGGGGTACAGAGGATGGTTGACGACTATCGACACCGCTCGACGACCGGCCAGGTCTCGCCATGAGGAGCTTCGCTCCTAAAACGTTTTAAAAACAGTACGTAACGCCGAGTTCCGGTCCACTCCGCCGATTTCCGCAGAGCAACTTTTCCCGCTCCACGGAGTGACTCCCGCGATGAATACACTCCGACTATCTCATTGGAACACTTGACTCCCATCCTCACTCTGTCATTGGAACACACTTGCTCCAAACGAGCAGAAAAACTTGCTCCGACTCCGCCATTGGAATTCAACATTAGATACCGATCTATGGAAGACAGAAGCAGAGGCGGAACGCCAAAAATAGGAGAGAAAGATAGAAAAAAAAATCCACGCATCTCCTGGAAGTGAATAATGACGAGTGGGCGAAGCTCTGGGTATCGCATGGGTGACTAACCGTACGTTGCCCGAGCGTTGCCCCATATAATGTAAATTGATTGACATAAAGTTACACAGAGTTGGCAACAAAGCTAGGTCCTAAGGCCCTTAATGTGTACGTTGAAGTCGCGGACTAGTATAAAGGGTTTGTGCTTGTAGCTGTTTTATATTGTTTCGTCAAAATTGTGATTGACGTTCGTCTATTATAAACTTTTTTATTCACATGCCCACATATGATTCGACAACGGTTTTCTATGTACCAGACAGCGGACCGTGAGAGTACACGACAAAGCTACGTCATAAGGTCCATAATGTGTACGTTGAAGTCGCCTACTAGTATAAAGGGTTTGTGCTTGTAGGTGTTTTATATTGTTCTGTCACAGTTATGATTGACATTCGTCTATTGTTAAACCTTTTTTCTTGTGTCTCACATATGTTTCGACTAGCCGTGACAACGGACACCGTGGACGGGCAAGCCACTCCCTTGAGGTGCTTCGCCCCTAAAACCTTTAATTTCAAAACCCAAGTCCGAGAGGGTAACCATCGGCCTCGGAAGGCGCAAGCCGCGCTCGTCTGAGACAAGCGTCCAGAGGCACGCGGATCATCAGCTCTGCTAGTGTAGCTCTGCTCTGAAGTTCCCCCCTGGTGCAGAACTGGCGCGATTTTTTTTCTAATGTTTCTCGTAGCGCGCAAAACCTCAACAGTAACGCATGATTAGGCTCTTGTGCACCATATCAGCTGCGATAACGCTGACTTGCTTGCGCTAATTAACCTTGTCTTTAACTCTGTATGAATGTTGTGGCTGTGGTGACTGATCTTATGCCCTTTGTGGTTGCTTTGCATACGCCCCTACGCATTGCGCCCGTCCTATCTGGCTATCTCTTTAGTGTGTGCTCAATGTCAATTTATATCTAGGTGCTTTTCCAACTTGACAATTTTCCCTCAACAGCTACTGCAAAAAACGTGAAGGCATGAAGTGTACCTTCAGTTATATCAGTCCGAAGCTTCATGATGAGTTCGACAATTCACTTTGCATCCATTTGTACAGAAAGGGCGCGACAACCGTGTACGTCATTTACTGCCTGAAGAAAGTGATGATCATAAAAAGATTATCGCGGCAGCCAGTCTGCTAGCCCGATGGATTGATATAGGCGCGTAACAGCAATTACATAAATAATCGTATAGCGCTACGGTAGCCACCGAAAACACATCGCTGGGATGACGACGGCAACCACAACGAGTATGAACTAGGAAAAACAACTGCATTTCCTCTAACAACATCAAAGATGGCGATTAAGTTCTGTGCGGAAAGCCGCGCCATTCTTTTTCCTCGCATAACCCTGAATGCTAGCAGGACATGGAAAATTGTCCGCCACGGTAGTGTAGCTGTTACGGCGCTCGGCTGCTGAGCTGAAGCTCACGGGTTCGATCCCGACTGCGGCGGTCACATTTCGATGGAGGCAAAATCCTAGAGGCCCGTATATACTGTGCGATGTGAGTGCACGTAAATTTTCGGAGTCCTGAACTACGACGTCTCTCATAATCATATGGTTGTTTTTGGACATAACACCCGAGATATTATTATTAGGAGATGAAAAATTCTTGAATAAGGTGCGTGCATGGTTGGAGCCGACGTTTCGACTAGTGGTCCTGTCTTCTTCAAGGCCACTGCAGGGCTATCCAGCATCATTCATTCATTCATTCATTTAATAAATACAGAGCGCGGGCTTTTGTGTCAAGCCTTCGGAAGGAGTAGACATACAATGATAACTATATGCAACACAGTGGGGGAGAAAGAACAATGAACACCCCTGCAATAATACCGCAAACCAATGCCTAGCATGGTACATGGCAGAAGAAACGCTAAGTAACATGGCTGATCAAGAGGCCAAATATAAAAAGGAAGAATTATAATAGAAATTTGCCGATGTCTACTATCCTTGTCACTGCGGATAGCGCAACGGCGGCTGGATGACATTCTGTCATCATTGTCGAAACGTGCCAAACGTCTAACTTGCTGGCTTGCACGAAGGAAACTATTGACTATTAAGCTATGAGATATCCAAAAAGCACACCTACTTGCACATGGCACATACAACGTTCTGTATGAAATAGTCCGAGCAGCTTCTGCAAGCACGAAACAGTAAAGACAAAAAGTTGCAGAGTAGACTGTCCTTTAAAGGGCGCTAAACTGGTACGTTTCATAAACTGTGGATACCAATCCGGTGGAAACTTTGTTTATTAAAGAAAATCTTTTAACTGAGCAACCATGTGTACAAACAATATACGACAAGATATTGCGGTTCCGTGTTCTTGCCTAAAATTCGATTTTTGCATAAGCTGCTCGTCCCCATTAATAGCAATGTGTCAGCAGGCGCATCTGTCGCTTTTGGATTGCACGAGATATCTTACTTCGTGAGAATTTAAATTAAGGCACGAATAAAGATAGAATACGAAAATCTTTCTTGTGTAGTTGTCTAATAACTTGCGATCTCTAGCAATGACTCACCTTTCAGTGAAACTGCCACTGCTTTTCTGCTGTCACAGTCTCGACCAGCGCTGCCTTGGGCGCTGGTTCGGCCAGTAGCTTGAACGCTGGCACTGGCAATGGCGTGGGCGGCATCTTGGGAGGTGGCTTAGGAGGTGTCTCGACGACTGGCTTGAGAGGAGGCCCAAGTAGCTCCGTGGGCCATGTTAACACTGGCGGGTCTTTTTCGTCCCACACGTCAAGCAGTTCAAGTGAGTGCGCTTTTTGACACCTGAAAATATTTTATAAACAAAATCAACATCATGGCAACACGTTTTCTGCATAGCTGATTATCACCATCGTTCAGAGCAAGCTGGTCTGAGGGGGCGATCAGACAGAATAAATATTTCCATAGAACTACTAAGAAAGATATATCGTTAGTCCAGGACGTCCTGAGCTGGAACCATCTCCTGATGTATGTGGCCATGCAGACCACACCAGTACAATGCGACATCATAAAAACTACTCCTTTCTTCAATAGGGTACGCATTTGGGCTGGTTGGTTCATGATTTCCAGTATAAAACAGCGCTAAAAGACGGGACGGTTTGTGTCCTTTCTTCGTCCCGTCTTTTAGCGCTGTTTTATACTGGTACTCCTTTCTTTTTTTTTACACGGAGTTAATTTGCCTATTCTTATGCACCTCTTCATTGTGCATTGTGAATGATATACCAACGTGACAATACAATAGCACACCAATGACTGCCTGAACTTCTTGAGCTCAAGCGGAAACCATTTAGACATCCTTGAAAGCATTTGAAGTATCGTAAGTAGGTTAAGCGCAAAATCGCTAAAAAGGGCATTTTTTTAAAAGTTTGCAGCGTGTTGTCGAGAGCTCATGTCGCATCACAAATGTTAAAGTTCAACCAAGAAAGTGCCTGGGCTGGCTGCTCAGCACCTCAAAGCTCGGGTCACAAGGGTGAAATCCGTGCTATGGAACAGTTCTTTACACACCGCAGTTCTCTGAGTGTCCTACCCACAGGCAGGAAACTGGTTCATTAAAAATGAAGAAGGTGACAGTTAGCCCGACAAACGGGTATATGCCACAGAAATTGGAGTGTCCTACGAGGAAAAATGCCATCATCATAAAAAAGGTATGTGCCAGAGAAATAGGGCAAAGCCAACTACTCATCACTGGGACACTAAAAAGGAAGACAGCAACAGTTAGCCCAACACTAGGGAATGGTAAAAGCAACAAAGGCTGCGAGAAGACCCCGAAGCGATCGAAAGGGCCGTTCAGTTTCACTACGTCAAGCCTTGCGCGGCTTTGTGGAAGCTTCACCATTTCCCTAGAAATTTGTCTCTTGCTCTATCTTTCTTTCTCTTTCTATCTCTCTTCCTCCTTTTCTTTTTTCCCTCTCTGTGCTCGTTCTCTCCTCTATCAAGGTTACAGCATCCTGCACCGGCGAAATCTGCCCATTTGTCCTGGGATCGAGGAAGAAGACAACGATGAAGATAAAGAAGAGGACGAAGCGAGCGTGTGATGGTTCATGCTGATGATAATTTCTGTTTGCTGTGCACGGCACATCTGTAGGCTTAAACGGCCCCGCTGTTAAAAATCCTCGGCGTCGTATCAGGCTTCCACTGGCGGGCTCGCAGCCTTACACCAGTAGCTACGGTGTTTACGTTTAAATCCAGCGAGAGACGCACGCTCAAATCGTAGCACTCGCCTTCATGATGCGCAAAGCACAACCACGAGTATTCCGACACATACCCGTTGGCGCGAAGAACGGTGGGAACACAGTTTGCCCGTAAGCTCTTGCTGCCAGGAAACTTGCGAAGAGTCGTATGGGTTGAATCCCCAACACAATCCAAGGCACAGCAGGTCTTGCTCATTATGCAGCTTGAAAGAATAACCTAGCCCGGAGTGCTAGTTCACAAGACAAGGATGGTTGCACTTGTGTAACTACGTATGTCGCATCGTGGCTAGCAGACAGCCCGGCGGCGTGACACAGCCAAATGTGATGTAGTGTTCCCTGTTCCCAACGTGTTATGTGGTTGACGCGGGATGTTCAAAAAGTTCTGAATTCCATACTTATTTCGGGATTAATTACGGGCTTGCCGGATGCCTGCTAGCAGGCTAAGAGTACAACAAGACAGACGCTTTCTTCTAAGACAATTTGCTTTCGCTTGTAAAACGACCGAAAGAGCCCTGGCACTGACAGAGTACTGAAAGTGTCCGGCAGGGTTGCCGTTGCTGGCTACTTTGCGCCAAATTGGCTACTTTTTCGACCCCGTCTGGCGACAAAAATTTGCAGTTGGCGCCATGGCTATTTTCTGGCTACGTTTAAAGTGCTGATTTGGCGCATAAGTAGCCATTTTTTCTCATTTTTGCAGAGAAAACACATTGTTTTTAAGCTTTTCTCTCGCTTCAGTGGATGCGTACGGTCGTCCTCCACCCACCAGTAGGCTGGTGCGCATCGAGGCACCCTTACGCGATGCTTGGCGCGTCTCCAAATACGGGAGTGGCGAAGTTGCGTGCATGGTAACGAACACGTGGCCAGCTCGGTGCTCAAGCTTGCCGCCATCTATTGTGATGCTACGCGCAAGTTTTACGAATAATTCTGATGCGCAATGCGTGTCTTCGTGTAAATGGAAAAACAGATATCTGCAACAAAATTTAGCTAGCCTCTTCATCTACAACCAGAATTTGGTCTGCAGCTTCAACGAAAATCTGTTTCAACTTTACATTTTCCTTCTGACTTGCTGGCTGGAATATTCTAATATAACTGTGTCTGGCAAGAACTCATATTTTCTACATAAAATATATGCACGCGTAATGAATTTATCATATTTCGTTCACTTCATTTATTTCCAACTTATCGGTGGCTTTCTATGCTCTTACTTATTCAAAATGGTATTATTAATTGATCAATACTAAAGAATCTGCTCATAATACCACTTCTGTTCCACTTGGCTACAAATTTGGCGATAATATTAAATGGCATGGCTACTTTTGGCTACTTTTGGCTTGAGTTCTGGCTCCTTTTCAAGTCCACCCAACGGCAACCCTGGTGTCCGGAGCTCCCTTTAAGTGATCGATGCTGTCAAGCAGTGGCGTAGCCAGGGGGTGGCAGACCGGGCCTGTGCCCCTCCCGAACATTTTTTTCAGTCATGGGAACAAGAGCACAAAAAATTGCAGGGGCATTTTGTAATTTCCAAAGTGCGTTCGGCGAAAGCCTGTGGCCATTCGACTGACTATGCCATGTCTTTTTTTTTTGTGCATGTATAGCGTTCGGTATACCATTTGGTATTGGGGGAATCTACATTCTTGGGGCGCTTCTCTGAACCACTCGCCATGGAATCGCTTACTGCGTGCCAGCCCTTCTCCTGTGAAAGACAGCCACGCTAGCTGGTTTCAGCGCAAACCACAAGTACTGTTCGTCGGCGAACATAAGCACTACGCATATTATAAATTAAAGGTTCGTCGTTTTGTTATGTTTGGCGGAGCACCGATGCCAGGATATCGAATGAAATTTACCAGGACATTCAAGTTTCCGAAATGAAAGCAGCGACCCAATTGTGGGTCTGTATCATGACGGGGGGCAGAGATGTGGGTACAAACGGAGGGATGGATGGACAGACCTGAGCATGAGACATAAAAGGCTTTCGCCTTTAAAAAATGAAACTCGACCACACCTACATGCGCGGTACTAACTTCGGATTAAAGACGTGCCCCAACCGAGGCAAATTTCTCCTTGCCTCACTGCTGTCAAGCTCAAAATTTCTCACGCAACTTGCCCACTTCCTTGCCGCGCAGTGTGGCACGTATATTGTGAACCGGACACACTATTGTTGCTCCGAGAACGCAACTTTCCGTGCTACAAGTCCTGCTCAAGAAGCTACCACGTCGTAAATTTTGTTCTCAAAGCTATCTAAACTATCAATCCTCAAAAAAAAATTGATGAGCGCTTTTATTCTTGGTACTTCGTTCATCTGCCTGTATGCGCTGAAAACTTTATGTAATAAATCGCTCTCCCTCTTCAACAAATCATTAAGCAATTTATTAAATGCGCAACTACCATCATTAAGCAGGGCATTTTTCTGTCTCTAAAACTTATAAACACTCTCCTCTGTAAAGCCTAATTCACCGTGATTACTGGTAATAAATAGAAAAGCAAACAACCAGAAAATAGGTCTATTTATTAATTTGCTGAATCTAATTCACTACCAGGCCAGCATCTACTATAGGCACTCTCTAGAAAACTTTTTTGCCAAGAGAGATACTTCAATCCTGGCCTGCCGTTTCAGCTGGTGGTGGTGGTCTCCTTTTAACACCCACTGCGGCTGGCAGGTATGGTATTTCGCAATGTTTAAAATGTCGCAGTATCCAGTGATATCTTTAGATGACACGCAGCGTGCGTTGTAGAGCTAGAAACAGGTTAAAATAACAGAAGTTTATGTGGAAAACATGCAGCAACCTCTCGTATGTTGGATATGCTGCTTTGATGCATAGTATGCGCCAATTCTTTTCCCCTTTTTTTGCTAACTTTTAGGTTCTGTCGCCAGTACCGTTGGAACACTTGGAGGTATCAGTGGTGGGCCAGCTATTTCAGGTGAGTGGATCTACCTGATACGCAAATTTCCATACAGGAGGGTGTAATTGAGCATCAAAGGATTCCAAACACGTCGGAGCTGAGAAATTGCTATGGTATTGTTATAATAATATTGTTGGCCGCGCTTTCGAGCTTTAAAGATACAGTCAATACTAAACATGAAGGAAAGAAGTGGCAATTTTATGGGCTCGTTTTTTCTTTGTAAGACAATATTAATGAGAACTAACAGAGAATAATGCCAAGAAAAGTGTAGGGGATCTTATGAGTAGTAAATGTAATCTAAATGTGAAGAAAGAAAAGTGGATGTAAAGATAACTTGCCGTGGGCAGGGACCGAATCTGTGACCTGCGAATAACGCGTCCGATGTTCTACCAATTGAGGTACCACGGCAGTCATCTCCCCGTACACTTTATGGGGGTATATATGTGCATTCAAATGTGGGAGCGTCAGTCAGCGCCGCCAGTAGCCATGATGGCGAGTTTTTCTGCCTGTTGGCGTCACGTGGCACGCGATCTTACTACGAGCTGGCAGCTGACCAATAATCCCTTGCACACTACCTAAAAGCATCAAGTCTGCTAGAACGAGACCCTCGCTATGATTGAAGGAAAGAAGTGGCAATGTTATGGGCTCGGTTTTTCTTTGTGAGACACAATATTAATGGGAACTAACAGAAAATAATGCCAAGGGAAGTATAGGGGATGGTATTAGTAGTACATGTAAAATAAATGCCAAGAAAGAAACGTGAACGAAAAAGATAACTTGCCGTGGGCAGGGACCGAACCTGCGACCTTCGGAATAACGCGTCCGATGCTCTACCAGGTTCGGTCCCTGCCCACGGCAAGTTATCTTTTCGTCCACTTTTCTTTCTTCACATTTACATTACATCTACTACTAATAACATCTCCTATACTTTCCTTTGCATTAATTTCTGTTAGTTCTCATTAATATTGAGTCAATACTAAACGTCATCTAATGTTTATATTTATGACTCTGCAGCCTTCCCGACAGCTTACATTCACAATTTCTCATGAACTGATTTTTCGACTTAGCGAGGCATTTTTCTAAAATCTCAGGTATTATTGGCCATGGCACCACCGGCTTGGTTGGTATGCAGGGTGGCAGCACTGGAGGCACGACAACTACTTGGTCAAGCAGTTCAAGTGAGTGTATGAAGTACATAATAAGGAATAAATGATACAGAAGTCCTCGACACAAACATGTTTTTTCCTTGAGTTAATTAAGAGCAATGAAACCTCTACTCAGTTTTTATTCTCCTTCGTAGTTTGCTTGTAAATTATTACCTGTCCCATTTGTTGTGTGCTACGAGTCAAGCGAAACGTACATTGTAACGAAATGTTAAGCCAGAAGTCCTGAAGTTATGACGCACTACAATATTACCGTACAAATTGACTGTCCGAACGATGGTGGTACTGAACGACGGTTAGCATACTTACTGCCTCCCAACTAGTTAACCTGTCGACGCAATTGTCGAGAAGATTTTCATATACAATTTTTTTTGCGAATTGGTACTTAGAAGAGTGGTGTGGAAGCCTAAAAGCAACTATCAGTGTCGGCAAATAAGAAGTAGTTACAATTACCTTGACTCAAATTTCTTCAAATCACCGCAATTAATAAAAGTCGAGTGGTGATAAATATACGAGTGCGATTATTTGGATGGAAATAGAACTTAGTGCAATAAACTCTTCTAAAAGGCACAATTTATTGAAGTAAGTTCCTTTCGGGTACAAGTTCCTTAAACTTGGATGCCATCGTTTTGGAACATTTCTTGAGCCAAATTCATAAGATAGCGAGAAGGCAAAGCTAATTCATGAATCAATTATAAAGGGCTTATCAGATTCTGAATCTGGAAAAAAAACGATTAACACAGTACCGCACACCCCGCGTGCTCCTGTTGGAGCAGCATGCGAAACAGAAATCGTGTGGTGGGTGCCCGTACGCTACCGCAGTTTTCGAGTCACCTTGTTGCGCCGATCAATTTGCCACATTTCTAACACTTTGTTTGTTTCGCAGTCGTAGCTGTCTTATTTCCTTCCCATTTGCTGGGATTCTACAAAAAATAACCTACCAACTTCCCCAAATGAAGCCACTCTAAAACCAAGGTACTGTAACAATGCGCGGACTATTGTTGTCGCCGGCGTACAATATTCATTCTTTTAACACGAAAGTGTTTTATGCCGGGGTCCACCACGGCTCCTCTGACGTATTTCCGTCACGGATATGACGTTGTAAAATATAAAGTAACATAATGAGATCAAAGAAAAATTAGAGGAAAAAGTTCCGCCGCCGGGCGTCGAACCTACGACCTCTCGCTCCCGCAGCGCGCGGCGCGAAACCACTCGGCTACGGGAGCATACGTTCCTCAGCTTGCTAACGGAAAGCTATTTATACACACCATATACCGTTGGCGGTCCTCAGAGCTCCTCGACTTCAGCGCGTTTTCGTCATCACTAGCGAGATGGCGCGAAGGTGTCACGGAGCGCGCGCTCTAAAGGTCGTCGCTCCTCTCGCAGGGATGAGCGTGCGCCTCCACGGGGCGTGGTCGCTGGTCCGCGCGCGCTTATCTCCTGATCGGGGCATCCGGGCGCTTCGCACGCCTTGTGTTTCCACCGCAAGTTTGCTTTGAAGTTACAGTGGTTAAAGAGTGTACGAAGGTCGCTTCGTTCGCCGCAGCGGCCGCGTTTACGAATGGAGCGCGCCGCTTGCACACGAAGTAATAATTGTGGCAGTTGTTCGCGCTCGTCCTGTGTATGCTTGTGCGTTCGTTTCGTGCGTCTTTGTGTTAGAGCAGCGCGCTTTAAATGTCGAGCTGTGACAGTTAGTCCGTACTCGTCTTGTGTATGCTCATTCCGTGCGTCCTTTCTGCTTGAGGTGCGCGCTGCATGTTTCGAGCTGCTTGCCGTTCTTCACGTCACATTACAATTTGTTACTGCAGCGTTCATTCCTTCTCCCTTGTGGCGAAACAATGCACAATAAACGCTCAACTACTTATGTGAATACACGTCTCACTTTCGTGTTATACCGATTCCTTTGACAGAGGGATCAGCCATGTTTTTTTATAATGCACTGGCGCAGCGGTCAGCAGCAGCGTTTTAAACGTAGGTCATAAAGATGACCAGAATGCTTCGTTAAACTGCTTCCATTTCTGTGACTGAGCTTAAGTGTCCGTAAGCCGCTCTCGCCGTGAAAGAGCTTCAAATAAATGCGCTGCGCTAGCCTCGTTGTCGACCTCTAATTTACAATGCTCACCTGTTTACGGTGGCTAAACACGTTGCCTACATACGTGATGGTTTAAATATCGCTAATGTATGGTTTGTGGTTTACTGTATTTACCGGGTAAATACATTCAGCATATGTGAGCGTCACTGGTCGACAATTACAAGTCTAGGTACCAGATCCTGTTACCTTTTGGCATTTCAAAAGAAATGCCAAAATATAACAGTGCCAGCTCTCTTCATTTCTAACCCTTTTAACCTTATGAAGGGGTGCTTTAATATATACTGTCTCCGAAAGCGAATGTAACTAGAACGTGATGTATTTCTGTATATACAGTTTACACCCTTCTCTATCTTTTTTTTTCTTTATTTCGCGTGCTACTTTAGGTGCCGGTGGTGTTAATTTAGGAGGCGCTGGTGTGGGCGGGGGAGCAGTTGGGCTTGGTGGTGCAGGTGAGTGTCTTCTTTACTTATGAGAACTAATAGACAATAATGCCAAGGAAAGTATAGGGGATATTAATAGTAGTAAGTGTAGTGTAAATGTGAAGAAAGAAAAGTGGACAAAAAAGATAACCACCCATCAATCAAAGCATATGACAGAACAAAAGGTTAACTAGAACAAAATAAAAGGCTGTTAACCAGAAGAAAATAGAAGGCCACAACATAAAAGCGGCAAAGCGGCAACGCCAACATGTGAAAAAACCGGAACATCTGTGAACAACAAAAAGGTTAGCAAAAGGCTGTTAACCAGAACAAACAAAATAAAAGACCACAACAACGTAAAAACGCCGACATTCAACCACCCATCAATCGAAGCATATGACAGAACAAAAGGTTAACGAGAACAAAAAAAAAAGACTGTTAACTAGAACAAAATAGAAGGCCATGATTCATGATCCGATGCACACCGCTTCGCCCCATCATCAGCATTCACTTCGTGAATATGCGTGGATTTTTTTCTGTCCGTAGGCGTCAAGTAGCACATGATCTTATTACGAGCTGGCAGCTGACCAATAATCCCTCGCATACTACCTGAAAGCATCAAGTCTGTCAGAACGAGACTGCCGTGGTAGCTCAGTTTGTTGAGCATCGGACGCGTTATTCGAACGTCGCAGGTTCGGTCCCTGCCCACGGCAAGTTATCTTTCGTGCACTTTTCTTTGTTCACATTTACATTACATTTACTACTAATAACATCCCCTATACTTTTCTTCGCATTATTGTCTGTTAGTTCTCATTAATATTGTGTCTAAAAAGGAAAAACGAGCGCTTGAAATTTCCACTTCTTTCCTTCTTTGCTTATGTATGTCTTCTCAATGGCTAGTGAAAATGAACAGATAAAAAATGTAATAGAAACCGTCACCACTGTTACTTTTAATATGCAGAAGTGACCTCGCTACCAACCAAAAAGTAAGACAAGACTTATCGCTTGCGATGGCCTGGTGTACTGTGTCCTACTGAGGCCTATTCTTAACACCACTCGGCAGGAAAAACTTAGTACACTCGCCTCATGGTGTAAGCAGATTTTTATCATTACCAAATGTTAATGAATATATTTTTTCTCAACCGAGACAATACGCTCCATACATGTAATATTAGGGTTAGCTCTCATGAGCCTTTTCACTACCAAAGATTACCGAGGCGCTTACTTGGCACCGCTATGGCGATGGGTACCACATGTCAACACACTTTTCTGTAAAGCTTCTGCAGCTCTTAGGACCATGAAGCAACTTGAACTATGCAATCATCGAAAATCAAAAAAACAAATAAACATAATGACAAGTTCGCAATAGTGGTGCTAAGCCCGAAAGAACAGCGCCGCTGGGTCGCTCTTCTTGTTTCTCTGATTTTTTCCTTTCTTCTCTTTCGTTATATTTCTCTCTGTTCCTTGTATCTAGTTTTTTGTACCTGTTTGTTTATTTCTCTTCCTTTTATTTCTTTATTTCTCTATTTCTTTCTCTTTCGCGCTCTTTCTATCTTTACTTATCGTTCTTCGCCTTCTCCCTCTCAGCTTCTTTTTTCTTTCTTTCTTCCTCTCTGTTTTGTCTATCTCTTTTTCGTGTCTGTTTCTTTATATCTTTTTTCTCTCTATATATATACTTTTTTCTGTCTAGCGTTTCGTGTCTTCATTACCTTTTTTTCTATCAATTTTTCTCATCCTCTTTCTTTCCAACGCTATCTTCCCCCTCTACCTTTTTTCTCC